>CAIGQV010018273.1:4153960-4171883 GCA_903798115.1 Danio jaintianensis | reverse complement strand
TCTCTCTCTCTCTCTCTCTCTCTCTCTCTCTCTCTCTCTCTCTCTCTCTCTGTAGGGTAACCATGGGCGACTAGAGTTTTATTCTGCTTTAAGGACATTGAATTTAATGCCACAGTGTTGTAACAGCATGCGTAGTGTTAGTCAACCTGATTTATCATGGTACATTCATGGTGTTCTACTGTGCTGGGATGAATCTAGCTTCAATATGCCTTCTTATTGAGTGTAAACAAATTGTATTAAAAAAAGAAGTTTCTCTGACACATTCCACTTAAATTTTCAATTAAACTGAGGCATTTATGAAATTCTGTGCCACTAAAATAATGACGTTAAAGAGCCCCTATTATGCATTTAAAAAGGTCATATTTTGGTTTTGGGGGTCTCCAACAACAGGCTGATGTGCATGCAAGGTTAAAAAACACGTTCGTTGTCTTATAAAATGCATTTAGTTTTACCTAATTATCCCAACAACTTCCATATGATTCGTTCAGCGATTCATTTGTTCCCAAACTCCTCCTTAGCGCGAAGCTGATCTTCACTGATTGGTCCGATGACCCAGTCTATTGCGATTGGTCGACTGTGCTCAGCGTGAGACAGAGAGAAATGCCCACCACGGCTTATAAACAATTTTGAAGTAGTCAAAGTGCAGAGTATATGTGTGAACCCAATGCAGGAGTGCATTAAAGCAATGCAGTTTAACACCAGCATATTCTTAACCATGACACACATTCAGTATTAATCCACACAGTGGCAAAAGCTGAACTATTTTGAAACCTGACCGCCGCACGTGTTTAGGAAAAGCTGACGGTGGCCATAGCAATGACAAACGGCAGTGGATCACGAGCTCACAAATGCATTTAAATCTGTAAACAAAGCGGCATGCGCCGTGTTTCAACGTGGTTTAAGATGCAATATGAGAATATAAAGATACAGTACAAGCCGCGTGGAGTGGTTAGAAGTAACAAAACACAAATAAATACATAATTTGCAAGCTAGAGAAAACAAGGAGGCAACCATTTTAATCGCACTTTAGTTACTGAGACTTGTGAAATGGAGGAAGGAACTGATCCATGAACTGTGTACTGTAAAGTTCCTGTCAAGCTCTGACAAAGTCCCATAGTCAATAGTCTTTTCTGATCCTTCCTTTAACAAACGGCCGACGAATCTCCCGTTGTAAGCATGTAGATTGCTGAAGCACTTGTCAGAAAAATTACAGAAACACAGCACAAGGCCTGGGCTATAATGCTGAGGTATTTTTGCAAAAATAAACTTCAACCGCTGACTCTTCACAGCCTCATCTTTGGGTAGGGAAAATAACACTTACTTTCCCTTACACTTCAGAGCACAGCATCTTAGCGACGTTATTCAACCGGGATCTGCTACAGTGTTTGTCTTCTTTTTCTTTCTACAGTGTTTGTGGGCGGGGCTGAGGGTTTCAATTTTCCCGGGTCTGCACGCGCAACAAATGGGCGGGGCTTGAGTTCCGTATCGAGGTCAACTGTTGTTAGTGATATCACACAGGAGGTGGAATTCAAAAGCTAATTAAAGAGTGTGGGTTAAAAAAATAATGCCAGATAATGTCAATTATGAATGTGGATTCGATTAGAACTACAAAGATGGGCAACAACTCTTACAAAACTACAATCATGGTAAACATATGAAGCTGATGGTTAAGTGGAGAGGTTTAGGTTAAGGGATTTGATTGATTATTATTATTGTTTTTTTTATTAAATTTTTTTTTATTATGGTTATGGTTTCCTTGCAATGACATTGTAAACATTTGATTATGCAAACACATAAGCAGATCTGCCATTCATGGGTCTACATGAAAGACCCACAAATGGCAGATTAACATGCTACCTCATCTCCAGTAGAGTAGGAAATTAAATGTGGATGATATTAACTGCGACAAAGTGATCAACAGGTCAATTTATTGAGAGAATTCAAGTAACTAGCAACAATTATGATGAAGTATAATATGCCCCAAAGCTTGCCCACTCTTCTGTTACACAAAAGCACAACTTTATTTTTTCTTCAAAAAAAGAGAGTACATACTTGTACGGTGTAGTTTAATTGGGCAAATTGGAATTCGGCATATTCTTCTGACTTCAGGTTGAGAACTGTAATTCAAAACACTCAGGTATGCAATGATGGCTGTGAATATCCATTGGAACTATAGATTCAGCAAATACAGAATTGATGAACTGTGTTGAAAACAACGGAGCTTGCGACCTTAGTTGGCTAAAAATGTTTTTGGGAAATGCACCACAGGCTCGCATGATCATGTTATCAGTAGATGCCATAATAACGTCCTGTATGTTCAGAAAAAGTGTGAAGAAGACAGAAGACAAAATTAGCAGAGAAAGACATATAGTCAAGTAAAAAATATTTTCAATCCTGAGAAGTGATGCCCTGTGTTGACCTCTAACACTTACTGGTATCAGTTATAGGACTGTATAAGACTCATAGATGATCATGCTGATCGACATCAGTATATGCCTTTGTAACATTGCTGTGCTACTTGAACACTAGAACTACAGAGGCAGTCATTTTTACCATTTTTAGATTTTGTCATTTAATAGCTTTGTTAAAATAAAACCTACTATAACTATAGTAACCTGACTTTTCCTAAATGTGTGTATATTTCATTCTAACATTGTTAATTTAATTAAAATTACAAAACACAAAACAGTTTTGAGTATTTTGTCTGCTGCTTTTTCCGTGCCTTTGAATATGCGTGCCTCTGTTGCCTAGCCATGTTCTACTAACAAAAAAATAACTTTCTGAAAGCAAAAACATAACTTTACTTCAGACATGTTTTTCAACCTTGTTTTTCAACAACATTTTCACTGCTGTGAAAAATAAATGAGCTCTCCCGCTTGCCGGACAAAGTAAGGTATGCACCTTCAGGGGTGGTCTAGTAACTCACACACAATTATAGATTGTATTTTAAGGGTAATGACTTTATAAAATATGATGACACATTCAAAGCTTTATTGTAAAATCTCATAAAAACTTTAATGTAAATATGGCATGACAAAAAATCTATTCAGTACAGTCTTATATAAACAGTCAGAATGACCATTCTAGTTATAGAATTATGTTAGTTCCAATTTTAACCCTTGTGTGTTGGGGATGTTTTCATCTATTCTGGGGTGCACATTACTACGGACAATTTTAGCTTACCCAATTCACCTGTGCTGCATGTCTTTGGACCTGTGGGGGAAACCGGATCACCCGGAGGAAACCCACGCAAACACAGGGAGAACATGCAAACTCCACACAGAAATGCCAACTGACCCAGCCGAGGCTCGAACCAGCGACCTTCTTGCTGTGAGGCGAATGTGCTACCCACTGCGCCACCGTGCAGCCTTTTCTAACTATTTACACACAAAATCCTTTCATGTCACACAATTTCTGAAACATCTTCCTCAAAATGCAAAACTACACAGCAAATCTCCAAAACCAGAAGCTATTTCTCAGCCTTGAACTCAATTCTCTACCTAAAACACAACAATCTAACTGGAAGCTACTTGCTTTCCTTTTCCAAACACAACCAATCAAAATTCAACACTTATTCACAAGGTCTTTACATATGTTTATTTATTTATTATTATTTTTTTACATTTTTACATTTATTATGTTTATGGTTTTGTTGTATGCTATTATATGCAACAATAATGTTTGGCCTAATAAATATTTCAGTTTTACATGTGATTGGTGTTTACAGTCTGCCTGTTACTTCTCTCAGCAGATTGCAGGTTTTTTTCCAACTGCTTACACACAAAATCGTTTCATGTCACACAATTTCTGAAGCATCTCACTCAAAATGCAAATATACACTTCAAATCTCCAAAACCTTAAGTTGTTTCTCACCCTTGAACTCAGTTTTCAATTGCATAAAAAACACTTTTTTTAAAACACTACACACAATTCTCTACCTAAAACACAAAATTCTAACAGGAAGCCATTTGCTTTCCTTTTCTAAACACAACCAATCAAAATGCTACACTTATTCACCCGGTCACACACACACTGCTCAAATGTGGAAACACTAATTTCTTAACTGATCACTAACCAATCACTGCTTTACTGTAGTGCAGGCCTATAAATAAGTCAAAGGTGATGGGACTAAGCTGGGGCTGTTAAAAAAAAAAACTGGTTTGCCACCTGTTCACAATTTGTAGTTTTGTACCTACCTCATATTCACCTTTAGAAAAAAAACTCTAGAAAAAAATAGAGGAATTATTCTCAGCCTGGCTCTGGAAAGTATATGATGGCTAACCATAGGCTCGCGTGACGCTTCTCCAGGCAATGGATGCTTCTCTTCCCCGAGACCCCACACACACAACTGTGTTCTTTACTGTATTCTACAGAATATACTTTTGCTTTACATATGTTTTTTATTTATTTATTTATTTATTTATTTTTTACATTTTTACAAATATGTTTTTTTTGTATGCTACAGTGCACCTGTTACATTCTGTTACCTGTTATTTTCACCATAAAACATTGTATTGAATTGTAGATATGAGCCTATGAAAGAGCAAAGAGCTTTAGAACAACAGTGTTTAAATAGTGTACCCAAACATTTACTATTATGAAGGAAGTGTTTGCCATTTGATGCAAATGCTTCATTCTGACGTGTGTTTATGGTATTTTGAATGCAGTGTTACATTTTGAAGGAGATGTGAGGCATTTTGCATTTTGTGTGTGCAGTTTTGAGAATTGTGTGTAGAGTTTTGAAAAAAAGTGACACTGTTTTGAAAATGTGTGTAAGCAGTTGAACAAAACTGTAGCTAGCTTTTGTTATGTTCATGGCTGAACCTCAGCTCTCGGAATATAGTAAAGACAGTAAGTGTATTTATGCACTCAAACTATATTTATGCACTCACACTATAATTTGCTGTTTTACTCCGTAGAACGCCATATAAAAGCCAAAGTTTTTTTTTGGCCAGGCCTATCTAAAGGGTTAATGTTGCCAACTGATGATCAACAGTAAAAATGAAAAATTTGACCTCTTCCCAACAGAGAAACCACCAACAATCAAGAATACATAATAATGTCATGTCTTTGCAATCAAAAAGTGTTCTTATAATGGAAGGCAATGGGGCAAGAACAGCCACAAACATAACAAAAAGGTAGTCAATTTTAACAATAAACAAGGGTTAAAACCACAATAATGTTCTTTGTGGCATCAACCAATCAACAATATCATAATTTTTCACAAACTCTGAAGCAATAAGTCAAAAGGCATGTGCATCTCAAGTGAATGGCTCAAAAAGCAAATGCTATTCTACACCAGAACAACATCTTCCAGGTATTATACAGTAGATATTCTTGGTTGAGTTAATATTTCTGCGTTGAGATAGTCAGAAAGCTTGAATAATCAATAAATGCTTTTAATGATGCTTTTCAAGAGTATCAACCTTTGAATAGCTTATTTACACTCATTTTGGCACATTAAACTTTGATATAATTATAAAATTGAAAAGATTAGCGTTCTTCACCTTTAATGCAGCATTACTTCAGAAGCATTGTGGTTGAAAAACACTCAAATGGCTTACAATAATGATGGATAATTACATGCTTTGAATATTCAGATTATTATTTTTTTTTTTGCCTTTGAGCATTTGGTAATTAGTTTACTAATGCCATGTAGCTAATGGATTGCTAACAGGAATGTATTTTAGTCACAGATGGGATTTTACTCAGTCGTTAAGCACGTGCGGTCAGGCGCCTTTGATGGGGAGCAATTCTCGTTCCATCGTCCTCCATCTTGCGACCTCACCTAATCCCTCAGAGTCTTGTGCTTTAGCATCAGACAGCTGTATCAATACTCAGCTCATCTATATGCGACCGTCCATTCAGAGCTCGTGCTGCTGGAGACACATGTGAAAGTCCCATGGGAGGGACTGCACAAAGGCTTTACAGCAGATTATATACACGATCATTGGACAGAGCACTGAGAGTGCAATGCACACTTATAGCATGAGACTGCAAAAGACGCCAATTTTCATAATAATTATTAGGATTTAAGTGACCGTAAAAAGCTCTTGTCTTAAAATGTAATTTACGGTAATCTGGTGAGACATGTGTTTCTGTCAGATCATACATAGTGTGCAACACAAGAATGTACTGTAGCTACAGTATACAGTGAATGTGCTTATAAGATCCAGTTTGTGTCGTTAGCTGAACACCTCTTAGATGTGCTTTTCTGAAGACGTTCAACAGAAAGAAATAATAAGGGAGAATCAGTTTATTTAGTCAATGTCTGATTCCATTTGTTAAAAAATTTGTTTTGGTTATCGTTTATTCCAGTTCATATGTAGTACATTACATGTGGAAAAAAAATAACTGAAAAATGAATTTGTTCCCACATTTTAGTAATTTGTTTTATTTATTATTATTTTTAATTTAGTCAAATGCCATACTGCCATATTAAACGAATTAATTTATTTTATAAATCAATTCCAGCTGTTACTGTTGATTAAATATTTGAATAACTAATTCATTCAGCTGTCACAATTTATCAAAAAGGGAAATAAATGTTATGTTTTGAGAACTAAATCCTAATTTAAAATTATAACAGTCCTAAATATTCAGCACAAAAATGTTGCAGGACCTGGTTGATCATGAATATATTGATGGTTGTTATTCCTTTTTGGTAAAAGTATTTATTTATTTTTTCAAAAGGATGTAGTAATGCAGAAAAGCTATATGGAGAGCAGAACAAAATGCAGGTGTTTTTGGAAACCAAAAAATAGCATGATACGTTTTAATGGACAAAATCTTGCATATAACATGTTTAGAAATAGATGCGCACTATATTGCATTCTGTGTGAAAATGGGCTCTTGAAGTCTTAAAATGTGGACTATAAATGCTTGGAGACTTGGTACTTTCATTAGTCTATGCATGTAAGATGTTTAATGGCAGGCTTTCAGGGCTTTGATTAGGGCTACAAGGCTTTATCATAGAAATTATAAGTCTTTTTCAAGTCTTTTATTTCTGACACCCTTTCATGACTTTCTTGGCTTTCCTTCCGTCTTCTATTCCATTCAGTCGGCTTCAATAATGCTTTATTGGCACTACCCCCAACCTTCCCCCACCCAAAGTACATGAGCTCACTAGTTTTCTCTCCTCTTTTATCTCTCTTTTTTCTCTTTCTTCATCATTGTCAATCATGTCAGACATTTCAAAAATGACATATGTAAATGTGGAGACCAGTACAGCAGCGCACTTACTGTAGCTGGTGGTTCTTTTATTTCTACAGTATCTTTGTCTCTCTTCCTTTCTCATTCATTTTTTCTACATATTTAAAGCCTTAGACTTTGACACAATTTCCTGATGGGTGTATTTTGAAAGCTTCAATCTGTTATGGAAATGCACTGTCTAAAGTGCTCCCTGGTGCATGGCATGTTAATTCATTTATGTCTATATGAAGATATCTACTCACAAGGTGCTTTTCCCTGGTGTTTTGCCAGTCTATATGTGTCTTGTCTACTAACTTGACACTAATGTAATCTAAAGGCTTTCTTTTCTTCTGAGGATGGTTTGTTGGATGTGAGGAGAATATGTCAATGTTAAAAGACCTCAAGAATCATTTTAAAACTAACCTTTTCAGTGATGCTTCATACGTGTTGATATAAAAGTACAGACATGATTACGTTTCAATGGTATAGTTATTTACTCTTAATTTTCTTTCTTTCTTTTTTCAAGTCATTTTAATAGCAATACATACAATTCCACATGTGAATTTCATTTGAGGATCAAAAATTTCAAGCTAAAATTAAAAACACAAATTTTATCAAAGGAAAGTGACTTCTCTGTTGAAAATGAGTAAAAACTGAAAATGTACTCATCATTTTACCCCTTAAGTGATTCCAAACGTTTATGAGCTTCCTTTTTGTGTTAAATAATTGTTTTAGCAAAATAATCTGCCAATGTGGTAAGCGAAGTAATCTTGTTTTTTTCGTGTTGACATCAAATTATTTTGCTTACCCCATCGGCAGATTATTTTTCTTGTTTTAAGGACAAACTCACTTAATTTTGACATTATTATTTCCTAAAACAAGAATTTTTTTTCCTGTCTATAAAATACTTCTTGATTTAATTGTTTTTTAGATATTTGGGCTAGAAACAAGACAAAAATCTAAGCAAGAAAAACATTTTTTTGCACCTTAGCCTTCCACTTACCCCTAGCCCTCAGTTTGCGCATTCAAGTGCAGCGGTTCTCTTTGCTTGGAGGTATAGGGGTAATTATAAGAAATTTGTCTAAATGCTACAGCAGCAACATGGCTGCAAAGGTGAGCAAGGATTTTTACTACAAACAAGCATCTGATTTTTTACATTCATAATGTCATTAATGTGTTATGTTGATGATCTTTAAAGAATTTTTTTTTTTTTTAAGTCACGAAATTGCACTAAAGATAGTCCCTTATAATAACTGCTGCAAAACATTCTGATAGTGTAACCTGATGATTTGACAGAATATGCCAGGCTGTCAAAAAATTCACTGGTGGCAGTGAATGGACTCTTTTCACAAGACTACAGTGAAGCATTTAACAATCATCAGCAACTTAAATCCTATAAGTTTTTTAATATTTAGATTTGTTTTTAAAACTTATGTACATTTATATGTATTTACATATGTATTATATCATCTGTGCATCAAATTACAAAAAATGAATTAGCGCTTATGGGAGGTGTTTCAAATGTCTTTTATTAGTTGAGCAAACAGGATTGTAAAAAAACAATGTGTTGTACTCTCCCATTCACTGTGCTCCAAGTTTACCCAACTATGATGACTTCCATTGCTGAGAAGCCCGGAAATGTGAAAAGGGTCTGTTAGATTATTAAAGCATGTGTGGTATAACGTAATGTTGTTTCTTGGAGTTACGTTCATGAATATGAGCAGCATGCAACATGATTCACCAGTCGTAACAGGGACGCCTGGGGAAACTTGGAGGCTTGCATGTATTTGAGCTGAAAAGGAACAACATTCCTCCAAATGCAGCGCAAAACAACTTCATGAGCGAGTAATCTTGTTAAATGTGCTTGTGGGCGCAAGGGGTAGGCATAGGGGTATAAAATAGAATTGAGATTGGGCCTAAATGATGACAGAATGTTTAGTTTTGGGTAAAGCATGCTTTTAGGTTCTTTAGTAATGTTTTCATTTTGGTTGGGAACAAAAAGCATGTTTTCAGGTTGAAAAGGCAGAGGAAGACGTGGAAAGATAATGAAAATTTATCAAGCCAGACAGTTCAAAAACGAGTGGGTCGGAAAAAGCTGTGGTTTGTTCTTTTCCAGACTTTCTCAGTGATAAATGGTGCTGAGAAAGTCTGGAAAAGAACAAAAATGGCACAGGAAAACAGCGCACGAGAAAAGTAAAAGGCTGAGACTAGATATTTTATAGGGCAGCCCGAAAAAAGAACTGAATGGACAGTTATGAAAGATTCAAAACATGAAAGATGCCCAAGCTGTTGATAACGCATTGACTAGGTCGACACAGATAGAGATGCAGTAGTGAGCTGTGACACATGCTGTGTTGGCTGCCTGTATCTAGAGGGTTCAGAGCGCATGATTGGCCTCATCTTCCACAGAGAGCTCTCCAGTCAGATTTCCCCTTCTCTGGTGCAATATTACTGAAGAGCCTGCACAAATGCCACTGATACAGTGGTTGAAATGTGCGTAAAAATGGCAAACGTGCTTTTCGTTGTCATTCCAAGTAAAGCAAACAGTAGACCAAGAAAGCCATGTAGAGAGAGTGGAAAGGGAAAGAGGCATTTGTTTGTCAGAGATGTTTGACTAAATAAGTATTATGTGACCTTGAAATAAGAGCTAGGCGAATCGAATCTTATTCATACTCATATACTATTTTAAACATAAAAGTGGATAATTGTAGCTTTGATTATTTTGTGAATTGCACTGGTGGTGTTTGAGGTTTTTATTTTTGTTTTGTTTTTTGCCTTGCTACTAGCAGCCGTGTACTGTAGCGAGTACAGTAAGGCTGGGTATCCTCAATGTGTCAGTTCTCATGTCTCATATTGCCCTGACTGTCTGTGACAAAGGGCATCATGCAATATTCTACAACATACACTGCTGCTGAATGCATGATTTTTTGAGGCCACACGTAAAATGTGGTGATTTTGCTTTTGTAATAAAGGGATAATGCATTAAAAAAGATGAAAATTTGCTTATCATTTACTAATCCTCAACTTATTCCAAACCTTTATGTGTTTCTCTTTTTTTTCTGTTGAATATAAAACATTTTGAAGAATGTCTACCAGTTTCCAACATTATACAACTAGTCATCCAAGAAGTACCTTCTTTTGTGTTCAACTAAAGAAAGAAATCAAAACCGTTTGGAACAAATGGGAGGTAAATAAATGATGGCATAATTATGCTTTTTTGTGTGTGTCGTTTTTTTTTCAGAATATAGTCATTTAAATGAAATGTTGTTGTTTTTTGCTTTAATGACTAACCTACTGAGGTTGCTAAATTTCTAAAATATTATTCTTATCTGCAATTTATTTTGACCTTGTTTTAAGAAGGCAAGAAGGTCGCTGGTTCGAGCCTCGGCTGGGTCAGTTGGCGTTTCTGTGTGGAGTTTGCATGTTCTCCCCGTGTTCGCGTGGGTTTCCTCCGGGTGCTCCGGTTTCCCCCACAAGTCCAAAGACATGCGCTATAGGTGAATTGGGTAGGCTAAATTGTCCATAGTGTATGAATGTGAATGAGTCTGTATGGAAGTTTCCCAGTGATGGGTTGCAGCTGGAAGGGCATCCGCTGTGTAAAACATATGCTGGATAAGTCGGCGGTTCATTCCGCTGTGGCGACCCCAGATTAATAAAGGGACTAAGCCGAAAAGAAAATGAATGAATGAATGAATGAATAAGCATTGTGAATTTATTTTCGTTGACCTTGAAATTATATTTAGTTGAGGATATTAAGTTAATTTAGCTATCTTATATAATAACGTTCAATCATCAGTTTATTTAGGCTAATACTATCCAAAGGAGTGCATTTCTTAATGTGCATGTGTAGTAAGGATTTGTAGCGTGTTTTCTTTGTGTTTGCGTTGTGAGGATTTGCAACACGTGCTGTCAAGCTGGTGACGATGTTTTTTTATAATTTGCTATTGTTTTTTTTTATTTGCATGTGTTTTCTTAAGTTGCAGTGTGTTGAGGTCTCTCGGGCACCTTACTAACATGCTTTTGATTAGCATTTTTGATAGGGTTTCCAGTGGAACAAGTGATGTTTTAGAAACAAATTTCAGGAGGAGCATACACGGATGTTTTGGCATTTCCAATTCATTATTAACAATCATTCTATTATCCAATCAGACCAAATCCACTGAGGCAACCACTGAATCAGCTGCGTATTGTGCATGATCGCTGCTGTTGATATTGTTATAATTGTTGTATAATAATATTGTGATACTCACGATTTGTGAAGTCATACAGCTCCGAATAACTTGAAACAGTGACCGATAGTCTTTCCTCCATATTTAAACATCTCTGTAGTCGTCTGGACAACACAAACACTGCTGTCACCTCAAAAAAAGGTAACCCTGCCTGTGCTTTCATTTGATTGGACGATGAAAAAAGATGCAATTGAAGTAGCAGACTTTTTTAAATCAGACTTAATTTTTAAACTGCAGGCACAGAGCGCAACAGCAAAAACGCAAGACACAGCAGGGGGTTAAAACATGAGGTGTGCAGAGTGCAAAAGCAGCACACAAAATGCTCGCGGCCATTAGAAAACCATTTTGAAAAGGCGCCTCTCATTGCAAAAAGTTCGGTGTGATCAAGGCTTTAGGGTGTCTTTCCGAGTTCAGAGCCTATTCAGAATATTCAGTGTGGTCAAAAACAAAGTGTAATCTCATTAATTAACTTATTTGATACATTCATTCATTCATTCATTTTCCTTCGGCTTAGTCCCTTTATTCATCAGGGGTCGCCACAGCGGAATAAACCGCCAACTTATCCAGCGTATGTTTTACACAGCGGATGCCCTTCCAGCTGCAACCCAGTGCTGGGAAACATCCATACACACTCATTCACACACATACACTACGGCCAATTTAGTTTATTCAATTCACCTATACCGCATGTCTTTGGACTGTGGGGGAAACCGGAGCACCCAGAGGAAACCCACGCCAACACGGGAGAACATGCAAACTCCACACAGAAGCGGCAACTGGCCCAGCTGGGACTCGAACCAGTGACCTTCTTGCTGTGAGGCGACAGTGCTAACCACTGAGCCACCGTGTCGCCTTATTTGAAACAGTATGTGCAGAATATTCAATATTTTAGGTCAATTTAATGTCATAATGTACCTTTGTTATAATGTTAATGTCACTGTAATGTCGCTGCACAATGTTAATTTCACTATGTCTTTGTTTTACAAGTTCCAAAAGTGCCTAGAACTTTGGGCTTATTTCCAGCACTGTCAGATATTCCCTGACTGTTAGTGTGATCTCAGCTATGGTGTCTGTTTTTGCTCTGCTAGCAGCAGAGAACAGAAGTGACTATACAGTGTAAGCCGGGGAATCTCTGTTTTCCAAGCCTTGCTGGCAGCTTTCCCCCGAGAAAATACAGCGTATGAAAGAATGGAGTGTTGAACAGAGAGAGCAAAAGACAGTCACTGAGAGAGACGTTTGTAAATGTTTGTATGGGTTTTGCTCGTAAGCATTTATGCATATGATGGAAAGTATTTGAGAGAGAATTACTTTCAAGCCCACACTAACAAAACTACAATTGTATTTGGGACATGTATCACAAAACACTTTACAGTAGGGTTGAAGTACAGTTTACTGTAAATTGCACTGTACTCTATATGATAGCCATTCAATACCAGTGTTGTTATAGTCAAGTAAAACAAATCTGTGAATCTTTTGACATTTTGTAGGAAAAACCTGGAATTGGAATTGTCCTTGCCCATAGCAGAATCCCTAAAACTTGCTTTTAAATGAAAACTGATAATATAAAAATTGGGATATAATTAAATATTAATTATATATTATTGTAGCATTATGTTTTTGTAATTAGCTTTCATGTTACTCTACTTTGATGGTCTGGTCCCAGATGGCAATGATATATTATTATTTTGTAATTGCAGCCCATTAAATATAATAATTTACAATAATGTTTTAGTAGTTAATGTATTTCTTAACACGAACTAATAATAAACAACAATTTGTTCAACAATTACAAATGCATTAAAATCCAAATCCATTCTTGTTAACCTGAACTAACAGTGAAGAACTTTATTTCCATAAATTAACATTAACGAAGATGAATAAATACTGCAATAAATGTATTGTCCATTGTTTGTTCATGTTATTAAATACATTAACTAAAATTAACTTGTGTCCTCTTGAGTATTCTCTCTGAATATTCATGTTTGTTTGTACATTTCCTTCCATCACAGATACAGAAGCAGAGAGAAATGCTCTGAAAGAACATGTCTACCCCAAACTACGAGACTTCTGCAGAGAGAACTATGGCATTGAATTCCAGGTAACTGATCTTCACATCTTTCAGTTTAAGTAAATTCTTTATAACAAACATATACGCTCATCTTTTTTCCTTCGTAACCTTCTGCCTTTTTTGTGGCCTGAAAAGATAAAGTGTCTTAGGGATTGTTATGTGATCTTTGCACTGATAGGCTCATTGCTGGTGAAAGAATGCCTCTATCATATATGTCTGTCTTTGCCCTCAGGAGCCTGAAATGCTTCTCTCTCTTCTTCTCCTCTCCTCTGGAGTGGTATTTACAATGCAAATGGTTTGTTGTCTGAGAGAATGGAGCAGTGGAGAGATTTTTATCATGCAATTTGATAAACAAATGCAGGGTCTAGAAGAGGTACCATGGCTGTTGACACAGACAGCATGCTGTGCTGAGATTGGACCGAGTCTATATGGGTGTGGGGCTTGACCTGATTTTAAGAACATCCCCTCCAGGATCTTTATAAGACAATGCCTTACTCTGAGATTGTATGTCTGTGTGTGTGGTGTGTGTGTGTGTGTGTGGTGTGTGGTGTGTGTGTGTGTGTGTGTGTGTGTGTGTGTGTGTGTGTGTGTGTGTGTGTGTGTGTGTGTGTGTGTGTGTGTGTGTGCGTGCGTGTGTGTGTGTGTGTGTGTGTGTTTGTGTTGTTGAGTAATGTTAATTATCAAATAATATCAGATAATATTAGATTCTGTAAAACTTTAGACCATGCTCCAGAGGGCAAATATTCGATAGCTTTCATTTGCATTAGGAATTGTATTGTGCATCCTTAAGCCAGTGACACAACAATCAGCTGACCACATTCAGTTCACGTTCACTGGGAAACTGGTAACTTCCAACAAATGGTGGAGACAGGATGTGTTTCCAGCAATGTGACAAAGTTGCATAAGTCAAGTTGTTTATGCAAATTAACCATGAATCCAGGAGTAAAATGCAAGTCGGAACACGTGATCTGTTGTTGTCAGTTATTCAACACAAGGAAGTAAGCAGTAATCAAATAAAAATCAAACAAATTGCACAGGCATGAATAACCAAAACAGTAACTTGTTTTCAAAGAGTATCTAACAGAACTGAACAATGCTGTTTTCAAGGAAAAAAACACAAATCAAAAAGAAAGTAATCAAAAGCATTATAAAAGAACTTAAATTATTTGCATTGTCTTATTCAATAATGCAATAAAAATGAGTAACATTTTATCATGGGGGCAGTTCTCACATTTAACAAGTTGCTTATTAGCTTGCATTTTGACCACATTAATTATGAAGCACATAGTAATGTCTTATTCTGGGTGGTTTATATGCATTAATTAATGAACATAAATGGAAATTTGTACCTAACTGCATTTTTGTCTATATTTTTACCTCTGTAAATCTGCTTTGACAATCTGTCTTAGAAATAAAGAGAACTTGACTTAATCCTGACCCATGTCTAAACTTAACCACTACACCTATTAATTGACAAGTATCAAAGAGAAAATTGGGAGTTTATTGAGGCCAAAGTTAATATTGAATATGTTACCAAAGAGAGTTACCAAATGATATGAATTTAGATGTTTTAGGATTATTATTGTTATTATTATTATTATTATTATTATTATTATTATTATTATTATTATTACACTCTCCAATAAA
Source organism: Danio jaintianensis (assembly GCA_903798115.1). Lineage (NCBI taxonomy): Eukaryota > Metazoa > Chordata > Actinopteri > Cypriniformes > Danionidae > Danio > Danio jaintianensis. The sequence continues at coordinate 4,156,748 of CAIGQV010018273.1, read as the reverse complement.
AATTTTCATAAAACTTAAACTGTAATGACATACAACATATGTATAATTTAAAGTTAACTGAATTCATTAGTAATGTATACTAATGCAAAATGCTTAAATGTGATAGGGAACATTGGATTATGTTATTAATTGTTGTTTTAATCATAGTTAAACTTTTTGAACCACTAGCAGAGTTGATAACCAATGGCATGTCTAAAAGAGATTTTTTACATTTTCATCATGTTATCTTTTTTAAAAAGTGAAAGACAAATGAACTGAAATATCGCAAATATTGACAAAGTTGACAAATAATTAGTCTAATATTGTGGTGTATCCTAAACATTTTGTGCAAATTATTGAGAAGAATAATGACATGTCTCCATCCCATCCAAAGATACCCACAAGAAGAAATGAAATCACTTGGAGCAAGTCACAGGATTTTTTTTCTATCAGTTCTTTTCAGATGTGCATGGTTTTTAACCAATGTAAGAGAGTTGATCACAACTTACACTAGGGACAGACACATCTTTTTTTTAAATACAAAATTTGCAAATAATACAGAAAATAGGTGTTTCATGTAAATGCTTTTCATGTAAAGGCAGATTTAAAAATAGATATAATGGGAGTCTTCACATCAATATATTCAAGACAAAATGTTTCTAAATACACGTACAAACAATATGTTTTTTTAGATATAACTTGGTATAATTTGCCATTATTCAAAGATGTTTCATTAAACTTTCAGATTTTGAAAAATATTAGGTTTATCAAAATGTACCCGCAGTTCTATAAAATCACCCATATACTATATATAAATAGATTCATTCTTTTTTTTAACTATTTGTTTTGATCAGATGTGTTTTTTGCTTTAACAAATTTGCACAAAACATATAAAACTACCATTTATAAAGGCACTGCTAATACCAACTTATTTACTGTAAAGACTACATAGATGAAGACTGGTATGCTCTTTTTTCAGCAAAAGCTTTTATCAAAAGTAACTTGCATTACATTTAAGTTACGCATTTTATCAGTTCCTTCTTTTCTTGATAATTGAATGCAAGTATTATACACTGGAGACAGTCTTTGCTTTGCAATTCTGTTTGTTGCCATCAACGTATGCAGTGCAGCTTCAAGCGACCTCCTCTTGTGTCCTGATGTAATCATCTCCTAATCCTTCATCGTAGATGAGCCGTTCTATTACTTGCTTATTCTTTCATGAATGTGCCAGCTTATGCACATCAGGTGTGACTGATCTGAAAGTGAGATGAGATATCAAGGTCAGTCTTCTGCCCAGATTCTTATCAAGTATTCACAGTAGTAAAAAAGAACCGGTCAATGTTTCTTCTACTGCACTTAATATTTCGCCATGGAAACTAGGCATGCCTTAATGTTGAAAGGTAGAGCTCATTTTAAAAGCAGAATTGAATGATTATAAGTCAAGCATAAATCTGCACAATCCTAACATAAAATTACTGAACTGATATTACAGAGTCAAATGTTTTTAATTTGTTAGCTCCATGTTGTAAAAAATGTGACCGAACTGCACAACTAATGAGTAATGAGAGAACTTTTAAAAAGTATCTGTAGCTGTGATTGTTTTCTAAGTCCCGAAGCAAACTCAAAATTTAATTCATGTTTAAAATTGTCACAGCAGTTTACAGTAAAAATAATACATGAGACTTTGGCTAATTAGTATTTAAAAACTACTTACACAGATTTTTTTTCTTTTTTTTTTTTATGTTCAGTTCATTTTTATCTTAAAAATATTAATTAAGGATATTTTTGTTGGGCCAAACCTGACTGATTTTTAAAAAGATTATAATATTGGTTATATTTTTGTTTATTTGTCCGGTCAACATTAGCTATTCTGAATGTTGTCTGGATTTAAAAATAACATTTCCATTTAACATTTTTTTATATATAATTATGAAGACCAAGCCTGAATAAAAAGATTTGGTAACATTTTATTTTAAGGTCCTTGTTTTACATGTTCTGTGTTCTTACTATAGTAATTACAATTAATTATGCATAATTACAAACAACTAACTCTAAACCTAACCTGCATTCTTGCCCTAACCATATAGTAAGCACATGGAATTAATTAATGTTACTCAGTAGCTAAAAATACCTTTTCAGAATCGGTTTTATCGGTTTTATTGCCAAGTGTGCTTACACACACAAGGAATTTGTTTTGGCTACAGAAGCTTCCAGTGTACATAAAGTGACAAGTGACAACACAAAATAAATATGAGGAAAAAAAAAATAAAAAAATACGACAAACATTAAACAGAGATGCAGTTAGACAATAGAGCTTTTCGCAAATAGAGAACTTTTCGTAATTGTTTTCATTATTTGATTCTGCTCAAAGTTTATGGCAGCCTTAAGTATTAAGGAACCACTGTCCACATTCTGAAGCCAAAGATTTTTTTTATAATGATGTTATCTGATTTGCATTACATTTCTCACATTTTTATTTCCGATATGCTGACAGGAAAGCAAAGTTAGTGTCAGAGATGAGGAGAAAAACTGTGAAAGCATTGGGTGTGAGCGAGAGAGAATGTGTGAGAGAAAAGTGAGAGACAGACAGAGAAAGAAGGGAGTTCTCTCAACCAGAAAATATGATGTGGCAAATTGCGATTCTTTCTGGTCACTGTTATTTGATTCTATTTCCTGTGGCGTCCCCGAGAGGGATGGATGCTGGATTTAGTGTATCTGTTCACGAGTGTGTGTGTGTGCGTGTGTGCATGCATGCGTGTGTTTGTGTGTGTGTGTGTGTGTGTGTGTGTGTGTGTGTGTGTGTGTGTGT
>CAIGQV010018273.1:4132875-4151346 GCA_903798115.1 Danio jaintianensis | reverse complement strand
CACCATACTTGGCCACACTACACTTCACTTCACTTCACTTCATAAACCTACACCATTATTTTCATGACAAAATTAACACTTGAAGAGTTCAGATGCAAAAACCTCTAAGTGTTGCTGAAATCTTCTTCTAAAATGATCATTTGCTCCTCTGTGTAGGTAATTCTTTTCATTTTTTTTAATTATTTTCATTCCCTTTAAAGTGAAATAACTGAACATAAACATAGGAGGCTGAAAAAATGCTTATTTTAGAGGAAAATTTCAGAGGGCATCTGAACACTTTACTTGCATCTTTGACCTTTTTGTATATAAATCTATGTAAAAAAACAACAGTCTCTGTATATGTATATAGTGACTGTGGCAAAGTTATATACACAATCTGTATGTATATTTACTGAAGAGAATGTGCCCTTCCTACATCTGAACAAATGAATGTTCTTCAGAACTTTCCCTTGGAACTAATAGACTTTGTGGCATCCAGAAAAGGTGTGTTAACCCAGGAAAGTATACTGGGGAAAAACAGATAAGTAGTTTGTGCCAGGGTTAATTGCCTTGCTGCAGGTCATAAAGGTGCCAGAATGGGATTATGACCTATGTAACCATTATTTGGTGGCTCATTCACACTCCTCAGCAGGCCATGAATCCAACCTCAACCCCTATGGTCACCCTGGGAATTCATGGCCTGTTGTGTAAGTGCTCCATGCTGGCGAGAGCACATTGGATCTGTCAGCGCTCATTGGAGCTTCAGCAGATGAGAAGGTGAGAAAAAAGGATGGAAAACAGCCGAAGGGTAAACAGAAAGAGACAGAGAGAGACAAAAAGATAGAACGACCGAGATACAAGCATTTATTCCTCTCAGGGTTTGGATGGTTTTGTCTCGCTGCTGGTGCGTTGATCCATAGACTTGAATGGAATTGGGGTGGCTTCTGCATTTTCAGTTCAAACACATCGATTAGCAATTAGCAGAAAAAGAATTGCCTTTTTCTGTCAGGCATAGACATGATTGATGTAAATATTTTATGGTAACATGTGGCTTATTTGTCTTTCACTCTCTCTCTCTCTTATACAAAAAAATATAAATAAAATCGTTTTTGTAAGTGGTGTGTAATTAATTGGAACAAAAAAAAAAGTATGGAAAAAAATTATAATCTTTAAAATATAAAATAAAATATAAGTTAAATATGGATTTAGAACAAAAACGTAACAGTTACTAAAGTAACCCTCGTTCCCCGAGGGGGGGACCGGAAATGCTATGTGGAAACTTCCACTATGGGGATTTCGTCAGAAAGCCAATCATTCTGAAGAGTAATTAAACGGGCCAATGAAATGCCAATGAGTTGGCGGTCTCAGCGTGCACAGCTGGCAGCAATCATAATCAGCTTGTGATTAAGAATGCCCGCTGTGCCACACAACCACACCTTTTCTAGCTGAAGAAGCCGAACTACAGCTGTCAGCTAAGGCGCAATCCCTGTGGTGAAGGAACATAGCATTTCCGTTCCCCCCCTCGGGGAACGAGGGTTACTTTAGTAACCGTTACGTTCCCCAGCGGGAGGGGAACTACAATGCTATGTGGAAACTTCCACTATGGGGAAATCTATGGAAAACGCCACAGTGATTGAACCTTACCACGTCGCTGGTGAGAGGTTTGCCAGGCTCCGGCGTGAGCGCACCATCATCACCAGAGACGCAGCCCACCAACGTGTCCCCTGGCCCTAACTTACCTTACTTACCTGTGAAGCACTTAAAGGCTTATTTATATTTTTTGGGGAGTCGTAAAAAATACACCTAGTTAAGATACTAGGAATTTTAAATTACGACAGTACGTTGGGAAGCGTGCAGTCCCGATAGGGAGGACGCTGCGGAGGCCACCTGCTGCCCAATGGGGAGACCTGGTGGCAGGAAGACATATGGACTAACCCTGAAAAGGGGGAGAACACATATAAAGGATGGTTAGCGGGGAGGGAAGACACGGGCCCGCCTAAGAGGAGGAACTACACCGTGGCTGAATGAAGCATATGGGATCGCCAGCGGGGATCGCGCATAGCAGGCACCTATACCCAGAACGCGGGCTGACCAAGTGGGCATGCCAACTACGTAATGGGCCAGGCACCTGACTCCTCCGCTGAGTCAGATGCTGGGGGCCTCGGAGGAACTCTGCAGGGTTCGCCAAATGGGGAACTCAACTGAACAGAGTGAATAAGCGCACGAATCTCTGTGTTTAGAGAGAAAGGCGCAGCAAGCGTGTTTCAACACCGTACTGAATTTCCTCATTCACTGGCGTATCCAGCACACGTGAGGAAAATCAGCCCACTCAAAGATTATAGAATCTTTACGAATGTATTAGGTGTCGCCCAGCCCGCAGCTCTACAGATGTCTGTTAGAGAGGCGCCGCGTGCTTACGCTCAAGAGAAGGCGATACTCTTAGTCGAGTGCGCTCTCACTCCCGGGGTACGCGGCTCACCCTGGCATAGAAAAGCGAGGGAGATGGCATCCACTATCCAGTGGGCCAACCTCAGAATGGATATGGCACTTCCCGTCTGCCGATCATAACAGAAAAGGAGCTGCTTAGAGTCGTAAGCTCTAATGCGGTCACAAGCGCAGAGCGCGAACAGGACACAGCAAGAAAGGGGCTGGGTCTGCCTCCTCCGTGGGCAGCGCTTGCAGGTTCATAGTCTAAAGAAGCGCTGTAGGAACCTCGGGCACATAGGTGGGCCGGGGTCTCAGGAAAACGTGAGAGTGGACCGGCCCGAATTGCTGGCACACTTCGCTGACCGAAAATGCCTCCAGATACCCGACCCTCTTGACCGATGCCAACGCGACCAGCAGAGCTGTCTACCTGGACAGAAAACTTAAAGATACTGAGTCGAGTGGATCGAGCAGACCTCTCCTAAGAGAGATCTCCAAGTGGGTATGAGAGGGGGACAGGATTGATTTAATTAACCAGCGTCTCGCGCCTCTGGGAACTGGATGATGAGGCGATGCTTTCCCAGCGCGCCGCCATCCCCGCGTCCTCAGAGCGGGGATGATCGTAACGCCAACCCCTCAGTGCGAAGGGGACAGCCTTAGCTCAGCCAGCTGAAGGAGAAAAGCATCACACTGATCTGGCATGTCCGGGGTCTTTCTCGGAGAGAAGTACACCACACAGCGAATAGACTCCACTTCAGGGCGTAGGCATGCCTCGTAGAGGGTGCTCTAGCCTGAGTGACGGTGTTAACCACCGAACCGGTAAGTCACCTAAGTCCTCCACGCTCCATCTATGGACCTTACACGTGATTCCAGAGATCTGGGCGCGGGTGCCAGATGGTGCCTGTTCCAAAGAAGAAGGAGCTTCTTCAAAGGGATATGCCAGGGAGGGGCCGTCACGAGGAGAGAGCTGAAAACAGATCAGATTGAGCCAGAGGCGCAATAACAGACCTGGTCCTCGTCCTCCCTGACGTAACACAGTATCTGCGAGAAGGCTCACTGGAGAGAAATGCGTATTTACGCACGCCCAGGGGCCAGCTGTGTTAGCCAGCGCGCAGAGCGCACCTATAACAGCTGGACAGCCGGGGGTGGAGTCTCAGTTTTCCCGGGCGTGAACTGCCGTGAGAGCGCATCGGCTGCACAGTTCGCCGGGGGAAAAAAATGGCACGCAGCGATTCCGCCACGAATGACTCCGGAGGAGCAGACGGCGAGCGAGCTGAGACATGCGGCGAGAGCGGATACCCCCTGTGCGGTTGATATACGCCATCGTCGCCGTGCTGTCCGTCCTGACCAGCACGTGTTTCCCCTCTAGCACCGGTAAAAACAGTGCAGCGTGAGATACACTGCCAACAGCTCCAGGCAATTAATATGCCAATGCAACCAGGTTCCTTCCACGGACCCCCAGCTGCATGCCCGCAACACACGGCCCCCCAGCGCGTACTGGAAGCATCCGTCGAAACGACGACATGCCTGGACACTTGTTCTAGAGGCACACAGGCCTGTAGAAACGCAGGGTCCGTCCAGAGGCTGAGGGCACGGCGACACAGCGGAGTGACAGTCACCCGGTGACTGCCCGCGTGCCATGCGCGTCTAGGGACCTGATCGGGAAGCCAATGCTGAAGCGGTCTCATATGGAACAGCCCGAGCGGCGTGAAGCGGCCACGGATGCCATATGCCCCAGGAGCCTCTGAAATGATATCAGTGGGACCACAGTTTTCCTGTCGAACTCTCTCAGACAGGTCAGCATCAGCCCAGCGCGCTCTCGAGGGAGGCGCGCCGTCATGGTGATCAAGTCCAGCTCCAACCCGAGAAAAAAGATGCTCTGCACGGGGGCGAGCCTACTCCTTTCTCGGTTGACCCGAAACCCCAACAGGTCGAGGTGCCGGAGCACCCAGTCCCTGTACATAATCAATTGATCCCGCGAGTGAGCTAAAAAGCCAGTCATCGAGATAATGGAGTATGCAGATGCCCGCGAGCCGAAGGGGCATTAGGGCATTCTCCACTAGCTTCGTGAAAACCCGCGGAGACAGGGAGAGCCAGAAAGGGAGGACTTTGTACTATCATGCTCGACCCTCGCACGCAAACCGCAGCCGGTGGCGTGGGAAAATGGAGAATGAATGTACGTGTCCTTCAGGTCTATCGCTGCAGACCAATCCTGAGGACGGACGCACCGGGGGATGTGCTTCTGCATGAGCATTCTGAGCGGCTGCTTGTAAGGCAGCGGGTCAAAATGCGCAGAACTAGGATTGGTCATAACCCACTGCTCTTTTAGGGTACGATGAAGTACAGACTAAAAAGCCCATACCTCATCTCGGCTGGAGGGACCGGCTTGATTGCATCCTTCGCCAGGAGAACAGCAATCTCCTCGCACAAGAGAGGGGCGGACACAGGGCTGACACCTGGTGTAATACACGCCCGTGAACTTGGGGGACCGTTTAGCGAACTGAATCGCATAGCCGAGTCTGATTGTCCGAATGAGCCATCGCGACGGGCTGGGCAGCGCTAACCAGGCTGGCAGAGCCCACGCGAGTGACATCATCGGTGCAATCACTGACGCACCAGCGGTGGGGCAGCACGGGATGGGAGAGCTCACCCCGGGAGGCATGCGTCCCAAGGAAGAGCGGAAGTTTAAGAGGTTTAATCTTAACTTCGTCCCAAGAGCCCGCAGGGCGGCTAGGAGTGCGAGAGAAAGGAGCCCGTCCTCTGGCACTCACAGAGCCTGTGGCGAAGAGAACCGATCCTGCGAGCTGGAAGGCATAGCGTCCCATACTGGCAGTGTTCGGGCTATCACACCCGGAGAGAGGAAAAAATTGCTCTTAAAAAATTTAGTAGCCATACGGCCTTTTTGTTAATGATATGGGTGTCCCTGGCCCTCCGCCAGGGAAAGAGCAAACATCCTTTTCTCCGAGTGGCCCGTCTCAGAGACGCTTTGCGGTCCGTACTGGACTTAGCGGCGCCCTGAGGCGGGGGGCGGTGATCGTCTGTGAGGTGCTCAACGCTGCCGCTTAACCAGTTGAACGGACAGGGCGGCGGAGCAGATTTTGGAGCCACAGACGAGCGCCCTCGGCGAGAAGCAGCCAAAGTGGACGAATCGACGGGGAGAGCGGTTTTTGAGCCCGCCGATCGCACTTGACTACTCTTTCACCGAAGTGAATTCCTGGGTGAACTCACCCCGGTGTCGCCGAACAGGCCAGCCTGGGATATGGGTGTGTTAAGAAAGCGAACTTTGTCAACGACACGCATATCTGCCAGGTTTAGCCAGAGGTGGCGTTCCTGGACCACTAGTGTGGTCATCGTCCTTCCCAGGGCAATCGCAGCCGACCTGGTGTTTTTAGAGCAAAGTCGGTTGCAGTGCGTAGTGCATGAAGCCTGGGTCGGAACCTTCCTCGTGCCGCTGCGCCAGCGCTTGGACTAGCCATAGCAAGCAAAACAGAAGCAGCCTGGCCCGCAGCAGTGTAGGCTCTGGCCCTGATGGACGCAGACAACCTACACGCTTTGGACGGGAGCCGAGGCTAACCACGCCAGGAAGGGGCACCACGCGGGCAAGATTGACCACGCTAGCACACTCGACCTGGGGTTTTGCCTCGTACCCCCTGGCTGCTCCGTCATCGAGGAAGGTGAGAGCGGAGCGCACGCAGACCGGGCAGAAAAAGGTGCCCTCAGCGCTGCGTGAACTTACTGTGCACCTCCGGGAAGAAGGGGACGGGAGGCTTAGAGGGTTTCCCCTTCTTATCCTCCACGTAACACCCGTCTAATCGGTCCGGTGACGAAGCTGGGGGACAAGCCATCTCCAGCCTCGTCGCCGAAGCAGCCCGGGTTAGCACGGCCATCATATCAGATGCCATATCCGGAGCCTCGCTTACCACCCCTGAGGGAGGAAGCGGGTCCGAATTGTCATCGGAAAATGACAGCCCACCCTCCGATGCAGCGATGGACATCTGGTCCTCGGTGTCATCGAGTGAGAGGGCGACCCTCCTGAAGGATGGTGCGCTTCTCTCACTCGAAGCTTGGATGGAGCGCGCTGAGGAATGGGAGGTCCGCAAGCCCGAGGGCGGCGGATTGACCCCCACTGTGACCCTCAGATCTGCCCGAGTGCCAACCGCTATTTGCGGGGGACAACAGGGGTGGTTCGCCCTTTTGCAAGAGCGAACCGCGATCTTAGCTGCGCAACAGACATGCCATCGCAGTGATGGCATGCGCTGCCCGCGAGCACCGCATTAACATGCTGGTCCCCCAGACATGCAATACAGTGCTCGTGCCCATCATCCGTGGACAGGAAACCACCGCATCCAGAAACGCACGGTCGGAGCGACGTCTTTAAAAAGACGCGCTGCCCGACCGTGTTGCTCTTTTAGGAAATTTGCTTAAATTTATACGCACCGCTCTTGAAGTACCGGTCCAGCGAAACGCCCAGGGACAGGAGAAACCCAGCTCGACCACCGCTGCTCGCGTTGTTGCTCGCGCTGGAACCGGGAGAAATCAGCCTCTCAGAAGACGGCAGCTTTCTCTCACTCTCTCTCTCTCGAACAAAGTCGGAGGATGACAGCAAAACGTCTCTTTCAGACTGCACATGAGGCTTCTGAAAGCGAAAAGGTGTGGTTGTGTGGCACAGCGGGCATTCTTAATCACAAGCTGATTATGATTGCTGCCAGCTGTGCACGCTGACACCGCCAACTCATTGGCATTTCATTGGCCCGTTTAATTACTCTTCAGAATGATTGGCTTTCTGACGAAATCCCCATAGTGGAAGTTTCCACATAGCATTGTAGTTCCCCTCCCGCTGGGGAACTGAGTGGAGGACACTATATACAGTAGACCACCATTGACGAAAAAAACAGGCGATTTACACTGCCGGATTGTTTATTGTGCTGTCATTGCTTTTATTTATATTCTTAACCCTGAAATAGGTGCTGGCTGTCTTTTTTGCACTGAGAGGTAACCTGTCTTTCATGAAACGCAGGCTTATTGTGGAAACATTTCTTGGAAACCACAAATATGTACCTGCATTTGTGGCTGCATTTTGTGTCTAAAACAAATTCTACAGGGCGGTATGACACCGCAGACAACTTCTGTTACTTTTCATTCTATCACTGACCGCTTACTTCAGTATGGACAACTTTTCCGGTGTAACCAGTTTGCTCAGTAGATCACCATGTACGATGATGTACTTGGGATGCGGAGTGGAGTGGATCATAAATAACAGGCTGAAAAGTGAAAATGTAGTAAATTCACGCGGCTGCAGCAGCTTTTCTTTTCTAGATTGATTTGAAAACTCTATTGGATGTGTTTAGGGAAAGGGGTGGGTGGGTCAGTCAGTCGACAGCAAGCTGGTTGGCTGACGTGTATATTATGGCCTCTGGTGGATTTACACGGGAAGAGGATGCGCAAATGACACGGATGAGAGAAATTTGAGATCACCAAAACTGTACACAGAGGCCTCTGGTGGATTTGCGAAAACAAAAACTGCAAGCAGACGTAGTTCTGGGTTCATATTTCACAGTTCCCAGAAATGTAGACCTGGGTACATATCCACAATGAGCCTGGGTTGCTTTCATGCATTTGTGAATTGTGCTAGACTGGATGCCCTATTTTTGTTTTTAGGAAGTATTTGTAGGAGTCATAAGCAATCTTTCTATGGTGTCATTTATTTTTGGTTTTAATCATGTAATGCAGTGGAAAACATATTGGTTAATTGTTGGATTTTGTGTTAGGCCAAGCAAAGCAGGCTATTTAATTAAGTAAGGGGGAAAGGTGGAACAAAATGTGGAACGGAATGTAGTTTCATCATTTTTAAACATGATGCAAGCAAGAATAAAGATTGATTTTAATTACTTCGAACAAATGGATGACCTTGTGTCCTTTGAAAAAAGATAGTGTCACGAGGAGGTTTTGTGTTGTGGTGATTTGGTTTTACATTTTTCTGTGAGCTAGTCGTATCTTATTTAAAACTTAGTATTCTAATGTAATTGTGTGGTGACATATATTGTAATAAAGGATTGTTAGAATTCAAATTCTCTCTCTCTCTCTCTCTCTCTCTCTCTCTCTCTCTTTCTCTCTCTCTCTCTCTCTCTCACACACACACACACACACATCTAAATTGAAAAGGCAAGCAGGCAAGGCAGCTGGTTGCCATAGCAGTAGTCTAATTGCAGAGGCACTCAAGAGCAGTGCATTGTGGGTAGTATGTGAGATGAGATGAAGGCATGGAGATTGGTGACTGCTCCGAGGGGTTGAGGAACATGGTTCTCTCTGCAGGGTGGGTGAGCTAACAGCCTCTTAAATCAGGGGACTTCTGACAGGCCTTTTTCTTCCTCGCTTTCTGCCTTTCTCTATCTTGTGCTTTTTATCTCCCGGCGTGTCTCTGTTTCCCTCCTACTTTTGCTCTCGTAGACGCTTGTGCTCCTTCTGTTCTTGTTTTTTTGCTAATTTCATGTTTAAGCATTAGATATAGCATTCAACGATCGTACATGTTGGAGTATCATATTTCTCTTCTAATTGGCCCTTAATGGGGGCCATCAGTGGACTCATTTGTCTTTTTTTAAAGTGATACATTCATGTAGAGGCAGGAGCCAGAAGGATGATAAATCATAACTCGTCTCAGGACAATCCGTGGGCCTTTTCATCAGGTTGAAACTGGCAACTGCATTGTAAATGATGTTTGTATCCTCCGCTCAATCGTTTGGGATCTCATCATGAAATCTGCTCATAACTCTGTGATATCAAAGCGTTTGACTCTTGTGCTGTTTACCATTTAGATGATCGTTTTGTGATCGCCGCAGGCAGCTAAACCAAACCGAATCTTGATTTCAGTTTACTCATACAGTATAGCTGTTTGTAGATTCTGTAATTATATTCAGTGTCAGTGGGCTAGTTCTGAGTAAAGGGAAATAAAGACCAACATGTGTTTCTCAAAATATGCTATACTCTGCATTAAAGATGATGAATTTATTGGATGAAAAAAGGCAAAATATGTAGTCGCTAGAGGTGTATTATTTAAAACAATAATAATAATAAAGATGCAGCTTGGGTGGCGCAGTAACAGCAAGAAGGTTGCTGGTTCGAGCCTCGGCTGGGTCAGTTGGCATTTCTGTGTGGAGTTTGCATGTTCTCCCTGTGGGTTTCCTCCGGGTCCTCCGGTTTCCCCCACAAGTCCAAAGACATGCGCTATAGGTGAATTGGGTAAGCTAAATTGTCCGTAGTGTATGTGTGTGAATGAGGTGTATGGGTGTTTCCCAGTGATGGGTTGCAGCTGGAAGGGCATTCGCTGCGTAAAACATATGCTGGATAAGTTGGCGGTTCATTCCGCTGTGGTGACCCCAGATTAATAAAGGGACTAAGCCAAAAAGAAAATGAAGGAATGAAGATGCAGCTTGATGAGGTCATAAAGATGTGTTACTGAAATGAGACAGAAATCATATTCTTTTAAATATTAGGGGTGTAATAAACTTAAATCATGATTCGATACTGTACAGCTGTATCTCAATTCGGAACTCACAATATGATATCTTGATATTCTTGATTAAAAGAGTTTAATACTACCACAATTTTGTTATTTCTCAAACAAATGGTAAAACAAACTAATAATATCATAATATGTAGGTCTACTGTTGGTTAAAATGCTATTTTTTTATTGTCTTGGGATGGTGGACTTGGGTAGCCTTTAAATTGGTCCTGGTCCTCAATGCTCAGGACAGTGATGACATCAGAAAACCAGTTGTATTATTAATTATGCTAGACACGTAAGCTTGCATTCTGTCACTGATTACATATAAATACATCATTGTCACTGGTAAAATCAGGCATTTGTCATTATCAGATTTCTTCTTGGATTATATTCAATGTTTTATAGGCTAAAATAATAATTGCCACTGAATAATATAACCAATATAACAAAATGCTTGTAGTAATCATACCTCTAAAATGTGCTAGGTGATTTAAATGATGTGTGGGCTTTCGCTTTGCGGAGTGCTGCTTCAGCCAGTTCTGATCAAGTCAGTTGGTACCACCACTTTGAGATTGAAAAAAAAAAAACATATGCATGCAAATCATAATTACATTGTCACCATTTACATCAGTGATATGCATCAAATTGTTTTTATATTACAATTTCTCAATATTGTGAAGTAATCCTCTCAGAGTCTCTTTATCTTGGAAATTACTATATTTGTCCTTGTTTACTACTCTTGTTCCAAGTATCTTCATTTGAAAAACTCTAATACTTTTATTTCAATACTTTCTGTTATTTTTGGTGACAGAATCAGCAGTAAACCATAATAAATGAGTGGCTTGCTAGATGCTACAACTAGCTGGTCTGCATTTAATCAGGATGTGCAGTTGTGTTTCCATGGTTTCCGCTAAACTAAAATTGTCGTTTGAGTTTAACTAGACATTGACAGTCAATGCAAGACACAAGACACATGCCGATTTCCCTAAGGCCCAATCCCATTTCTACCCCTTACCCCTACCCCTCGTTTTGCGCGTTCACGTGAAGGGGAAGAGGTGTCCCAATTCTCTTTAGCGTGAAGGCGCAGAAGAGGCGCGAAGAGCTAGATAGCCCTTGAAACTGAGATTTTCCTGGACCACACTCAAAACCAAGGGGTACAAAAATTTCCCAGAATACACCAGTTACAACAGCAGCGTGGCTGCACACGGAAGTCAGGAGATGCGCAAATTAGTATTTTTTGTCATTATTACGAATCTTTACAACAAACAAGCATGTGTTTTAATACATTCATAATGGCATTTGTGTTTTACGGTCATGCTTTTAAAAAAACGATAAAATAAAAACCGCTAAATTTCACTATCTATAATCCATAATAGGGCGTCACGGTGGTGCAGTGGGTAGCACGTTCGCCTCACAGCAAGAAGATCGCTGGTTCGAGCCTCGGCTGGGTCAGTTGGCGTTTCTGTGTGGAGTTTGCAACGTCTCCCCGTGTTCGCGTGGGTTTCCTCCGGGTGCTCCGGTTTCCCCCACAAGACCAAAAACATGTGGTATAGGTGAATTGGGTAGGCTAAAATTGTCCGTAGTGTATGTGTGTGAATGAGTGTGTATGGATGTTTCCCAGTGATGGGTTGCAGCTGGAAGGGCATCCGCTGCGTAAAACATATGCTGGATAGGTTGGCGGTTCATTCCGCTGTGGCGACCCCTGATTAATAAAGGGACTAAGCCGAAAAGAAAATGAATGAATGATAATCCATAATAATAACTCCTGTATAGTAGTCCCACAACATATTTTCACATCTGTCACTCAATGACACTCGAATACCTTGTCAGAAAAGTCTAGTGGCTGTGAATGACCTTTTTACAGCGTTGAACATGTTGAATATGGCCACGGTGTAAATATATGAACTGGCCACAGTACAGTTACGAGCTTATTGACACATTACATATAATGATAACATGACATCATTGCCTTGCAATGCAATTGCAGTGATTTCCTGAAGATAAATACAAAAAAAATAATGCATCTGGAGTAACTACAGCAGTCGTCATCATCAATGTAATATGAAGAAAGAGATTGTGATGACATATGATGTTGTGTGCAGGTGTTGCAGTGGTGTCCCATTTCTTAGGGGTAAAATTTGAAGCCCTTCCACTTCACACTCTGTTTCAAGGGCCAAGGAGAAGGGGTAGGGGTAAAAAAAAAAAAAAATAGAATTATGATTGGGCCTAAATGTAACCATGTAAGCATATAATCTGCTCCTATTATGCTTTGTAGCAGTGACTAATCTAAGTACCTCTGATTGGCCATTGTGGTTATAAGTTCAACAGAAACATCTGATTATTCTCAGTGCTGCAACAAAGATATAAAAAAATGATATCTGATACACAATGTGCAGATCAAAATGTACTTCTGGGAATTTACATGTGTCATTAATTTTCACATTTCACCTCAATTTCAACAGTCATAATGGATTTAATACACTGTAATTGTGTAGTTCATTTTTGTTTGTTAATTTTGCAAGCTTGTTAGCTTCCGCCCCTAACAACATAGATTTGTGCTGATGTACTACAAAGTAAAGCAAAGAATGAGACCAATCACAGCAAACTGGACCATCTGACCAATCAGAGCAGCGTCGGCTTATGTGAGGAGGGGTTAAAAGAGAACAAATCTTCAATAAAATCATTTGAGACTCTGGAGATCTTAAACCTTTAAAAAAATAGCTTACATTTACCATGAATGATTACTTTCAATTCCTGAAGCTAGTTCGTGTAAAAAAAAATTGTTTAAAACTTTAACTTTGTGTCTGTATTATGGTTATACTATATACTATGTCTTTACTATGGTTAATGATTCTGTTTCATGGAAAACAAAATTGCTTTTCACTAGTAAAAACTAGTCACTGCCACACACATTAAATTATTCAGGCTTTTTTTCAAAGATTTTTTTATTATTACTATTTGTGTGTGTGTGTGTGCGCGTGCGTGTGCGTGCGTGCGTGCGTGTGTTTTGTTTCTACAGTTGCATACAAAGATGTTACTCTCTTCTTTTAATTCAAGGATGTTCTGTGGCTTGTTTATGGTAATATTCTGCACAGTTTCATTTCCTTTTGTTACAGTACATCTACAAGGCATCACCAAAAACTTTCAGAATAATCATGAAAACGGTGGACAAAAGCGAAGAGGAAGTGTGAGACATGGCTCTTTGAAGACATATTGTAGATGATGTGAAGCCCAAATGTATTAAAACCTGTCAACAATGTTGCCTGTGCTATTTTGTCTATGGATTTTTCTCTGTTTAGTTTGAGAGACTAGTTCATGGTTACCTGGTTGGATGTTACTTCAAGTCACTTTCCAGGGTATGGTTTGAATTAAATTGCAGAACTTTTCCAGCACTGACATTGACCAGTTTGACACACTTTCACCCTTTATCACCAGCCATTTGGGATTTACGAAGCATTATGTTTGCAAATCCTCAATTTGAGCTGTGTAATTATGTAAATACAGTCATATTTGCCTTGTGTTATGAAATTTTACAGACACAGCCCTCAGTAGCTGTGTTAACCTTGTCATTATTTTTATGGATGCACTATTAGTGGGGAAATGACAGCTTTTCTGTGTCTTTTACTCCATATAAGGGTGTAATATGCAGCATTTAATGATACTCACTGCATGTGTGTGTATGTGTTTTCTTTGTAAAACATGGTTGTGTAGCCCTGCATGGTTTAAATGATTCTGTAATGCCTTATTTAAATCCACAACAGTTCTTTGCTCATGATACCACTTAAATTGAGTTGTTCCCATAGTTCATAACAATGTGATTAGGTTGTCATTTACAGATATGAGCATCATTAAAGTAGACGACAGCTGTCGTAATTTAAGGAATCAGTGGCAGGTGCTGCGTTCATAAAATCTGTCTTGTGTTTGCATACGGGGAATACGCTAAGCCATTAATTTCTCTCATATGCTGGACTTTGCTAACTTATCTACTCACTGCAAATCTGATGGCTTTGTAGCTTTAGTTCCCTCAAAATATCATTGTTTTCCTAAACTTCTCAGTCTTTTTACCGTCTGTCAGCTCCTTGATTAATTTTCTCACATTGTTTTTTTATAAAAAGCATCAGATGCGTGTTAATTATCTCCTTGTTTCCCTCTCTCGGCCGTTCAGACAAAACTGAAGAGGATGTGTTTGTCATCTGTGTTGTCATGTCCAGATGTTTGGGCTTCTTTACCTTCTATATATACCTTGTTATCAGTCTTTCTCAGGGGCTGTGCTGTCACACTCTAATTGCTTGGTTAGTTAATAGTTCAGATCCATCAAGCTCAGTGTGTGTAAGTGTTTGTTCACGAGTGTCAGTATGTGCGTGACTGATTGCACTTACTCTGTTTGAGTGAAAACACTTCTCTCAGCATTTGCTTCACTGCTAGCAGCCAAAACACCATTTAGACAATAAAGAAACTTAGGGGCCGATCACACCGAATGTGCTTGTCCTTTCTGAGAACCAAGAAAAAAAGAAGTGCCCTGCACTTTTTACGTCACAAGGTAACCACTGAATCAGCTGCGTATTGTGCACAAGCGCTGCTGTTGATTTTGTTATAATTGTAATATTTTATATTATTGTGATATTCACGATTTGTGAAGTCATACAGCTCCGGATAACTTGAAACAGTGACCACTAGTCTCTCCTCCATCTCTAAAAGTTTCTGTAGTCTTCTTGACAAGACAAACACTGCTGTCACCTCAACGGAAACCCTGCCTCTGCTTTCTTTTTATTGAAGAATAAAAAAGACGAGACTGAAATAACACACTTTTTCAGCTCAGAGTTTACTTTTTCAACTGCAGGCACACATAACGCAATGGCAAGAATGTGAGGCGCAGCAGGCGGCTAACATGTGAGGCGTGGAGGGCACATAAGCAGTGTACAAAACCATTAGAAAAAAGGGTTTTGTAAGGAAACCTTTCAAAAAAAGGTGCCTCTCATCAAACAAACATCAATAAACAAACTACAAATAAAATGTGCAGCTTTATGCAATTTTGTGACAAACAACATAAACATGAATTGCTGCATTTTGGTTCCACTTAATATTAGGTGGCATTAACTACTATGTACTTGCATAAAAATGCACTTCCTGTGTTCATACTGCATTGCAGCACACTTCTGGGGCTCTTGAGGTGGGATACAGGGATTAGGGACAGGTTTGGTGGTATGGTTAGGTTTAAGGGTAAGTTAAGGTGTAAGGGATGGGCAGCAGTGTAATTACAAACGTAAAAAATGGGACCAAACTGTATAAAGTGGGACCTGCATTTGGGATTTTTTACATATGTTTGTATTATTTCAAGTACATTGTTTTGTTTTGTGTGTGCACTATTTTATAGGTATATTAGATTTTCTTATTAAAGTTATTGTTTGTTAAACCTGCACTTAAAACTACCTCACAATAATCCACGTTTACCTTGTATTTCACAAAATTGCATAAAGATGCTTTATAAAAGCCAAAAAGGACAGTGCGATTTGATGAAAATATATAATTTAGATTTTTCTAGTGTATAATGCAATTTGATTTGAGATTTAAATTTGTGAAGTCAATCTTCAGCTCAGTATTCTCAGCAAGTCTCAGGACTTTAAATGAAGGAATACAACATACTTTGATTGTTTTTATAAATATATCTGTATTAACTTTAAGATATCTTTAATATATCTTTATTAAATAAAATTGAAAAGTAATATTAAATAGTAAAACTAACCATCGGGGAAAAAAAAATACTGCTGTTTACCTTGGAACAGGTAATTGTAATAACACTAATCGAGAATATATCCAACATAATAGGACGCCTGAGATTAAACAAGCCTTTCAGGTTCTGACTCCAGATGAGAGTGAGCTCATAATCATACAGTGGTTGTGCTTAATAAACCAATGCATGTCAAGTTATGTGGACACGGTTTAAGCCAAACCTGATTGGCAAAGATGTTTGCTCATTAGCTTGATTTTGCTCTTATGTAAACCGCATTAATGACACGGTGGCTTGTTAGTGGTGCATTATCAATTTGTGTATTAATACAGATTTTTAACAGTGTTTTCACGTGTCACTGAACTTTCATAATGAACTGATTCTGAACATGAGTGCACTTGACACAACAGAGAAACCTCACTATAGGAGAACATTTACATTTGTAACATTTTATGATATGGTTCGATTTATTAACATTAATGTAAACAGTTCACCCAATACTGCACATTCTGCCTTCATTTACTCACACTTTACTTGTTCCAAACCTGTTAGACTTTATTTTCATCTGTTGAACACAAACTAGGTTAATTTGAAGAAAGCTGGAAACCTGTAACAATTGACTTCCATAGTATTTGTTTATCCAACTATGGAAGTCAATGGTTGCATATTTTCAGCTTTCTTCAAAATATCTTCCTTAATGCTCAACAGAATAAGGAAACTCATTAAGGTTTGGAACCACTCAAGGGTGAGTAAACAGTAAATAAATTTTATTTTTGGTGAACTATCCCTTTTATTAATGCATTATCTGTTATAAATGATCAATAAACAATGGTTTAAAGCATGAATTAAACTATGCCGCTATAACTAATTAATTAAACAATGAAAACTATTTATAACTGTTGATTTAAACTTAAAATGTAAACATTTGAATTGAAACATAAGCTCATTTCTTTCCAATTTATGGGACCTTTTGAGTTACAAATACTCAGCAATGTGAATTACTTTGTAGATAATGTGCAACTACATGAAATGTGTATCTGCATAAACACTCATACAGACAAACATGTGAAATGTTTATGGCTTGTGTGTTCCCAGCATGTATTGTAATATTAAAAAAAATTTATTGTTGGCGAAAGACATGTGCTGTAGGTGAAATGGTTAAGCTAAATTGTCCGTATGTGTGTATGTCTTTGTCCTCCAGGTTGAGGGTTGAGCGTTGGGCTAACAACCCACCTCATAAAAACTAGATGTTACGAAGCACCAATATTGTGTGGCTAATTATCAACTTCGATATAAATGACCCTGGGAGTAAGTAAGTAATGACTGTTGTTGGCTGTAGGATTATTGCTTGTGATTGTTTCTTTTAGGGGAAAAAAGATTTCAAAGTTTACTTCACAAGGGAAATGGCTCATTATTTTATTTGCTTTGACTTTAATAATTGAACACTCAGATTGAACTCTGTGTTACAAATACGTTTAAAATACGTTTCAGCTTTAAATTGAAACAAGAGATTTTTCTTATGAAGTATTTCTCTCTTCTTAGAAGTTTGATTAGCATAGAATGCTTGAGTGTAGAGCTCACATTATGTAGGCAGTCTCTTGTGCTTTATGTGCTCTTGGACGGGAGCCATGATTGTATTTGTTAAATGAAGTCTGGGAGGAAGGCAAGGCTCACAGTGGCTTGGTTTTTGCCAGCTGAGCAAAAGAAATGTGTTTGGGGTTTTTTAAGAGCTACCACAATGTGAATGACATCAGAATTTTATTGGACTTGCTTGAGGATTGCGAGAAAGAGAAAGACGTGACCGGCATAGACGCATTAAATCAACATCAAATTAAGCTGATCACATTCAGACTCACACGTCGAGCAGATGTGACCAGCAGACACACACACACAGAGAGAGAGAGAGAGAGAGAGAGAGAGAAATACACACTTGATTACGGAGCCCCAGTCCAGTTTTGTATGCGTGCAGCGGAGAGAGATTCCCCCTGCAGCGTGTTTGCCGTTTGAATTATCTGCACCAGTGACACTGATTCTGACAAATGTGTCCAGGGATATTCCTGTGTCCTGCCATACTGGTGCTCAGGAAATGTCCTGTCTCTCTTCATTAAGTCCATTACCACACAGACACAGAAAGACATGAGCCATTTCTCTCTCTCAATCTCGTTCCTCTGTCATTTTGCCAGCAGTGCAGGTTATTCCTTTTTTGGTATGTGTGTGTGTGCACTTGTGTGAGTACCTTGTATTCCTTACATATAGCAATACCAGTAAATGTTGACCTTGTGGGGACATTTGTTTTGTTTCCCATGAGGAAAACTACGGTGGCCGAGAGAGCTAAACGTGCTGCAATTTAAGACACATACTATTAAAAAAAAACACTAGCAAATTAAGAAATGATTTCATCGGTTTGACAGCAAACATGTTGCAAATCCTCACAACGCAAACAAATTAAGAAAACGCATGCATTTTCTCACAACACTTACAAATAGAAATGAACACAATGGAAATGTTTCAAGGGGACCTTAAAACGTGATGGACCCAGCTATTAAGGTTATGGTTATTTAGGCTAATAAAATACAAAAGACAAGGGAATCCGTATGTTAAAATAAACAAAAAAACCTTTAAAAGATCACCTACAACTTCACTGAGCACTAGTCAGGGCAAAATAAACATTTCGCAGCAGCGTCTGTCACGTTTTAGGGTCCCCTTGAAACATTTCCGTTGTGTTTCATTCTATTTGCAGGTGTTGTGAGAAAATGCAGCATGTGTGCTGTCAAACGGATAAATCAATCAATCAATCAATCAATCAATCAATCAATCAATCAATCAATCAATCAATCAA
>CAIGQV010018273.1:4118074-4132865 GCA_903798115.1 Danio jaintianensis | reverse complement strand
CAATCAATCAATCAATCAATCAATCAATCAATCAATCAATCAATCAACCTTTATTTATATAGCACTTTACTACAACCAAGGTGGACCAAAGTGCTTTACACAAGTAAAAACAAATTATACAGCACATCAAAAAAGCAGACAATGCAAAACTATACAAGAAATATCAATACACCAGCAGTGATGACACATTGTGGACGATGAACAAAA
The DNA here is from genome assembly GCA_903798115.1 of Danio jaintianensis. Lineage (NCBI taxonomy): Eukaryota > Metazoa > Chordata > Actinopteri > Cypriniformes > Danionidae > Danio > Danio jaintianensis. Next base: position 4,132,658 of record CAIGQV010018273.1, on the reverse strand, counting down.
TAAACACAATAAACAGCAGCAAACCCGACAGACGTAGACGGCGAGCCATACACAACGGCGCCATCTTGAAGTTGAAGATAAAGGATAAAGGATAAAGATCTTTCCTTAATTTGCTGGTGTTTTTTGTAATTGCATGTTTTCTTAATTTGCAGCACATTTTGCTCTCTCAGCCACCGTAGAAAACAGCTCATGAATCAACAAATGTTTTCCTTAGGGTTGGGTTTAAAGGTAGGGTTAAGGTAGGGGGTTAAACTGATTGTACAGTATAAAAATCATTATGTCTATGGGAAGTCCCCTAAAAGATAGCTGTACAAGTGTATGTGTGTGCATGTGTGTGTGAGTGCAAATGTATATATACATGTTTTTAAGCAGATGGTTCTGCTTGTACATTTAAGCGAAAACAGCTTCATACTTAAAACAGACAAATCAAATTGGATATGTATGGAGAAACCACTGTTAAACTAATTAACAAAATGGCAGCTAGCATATTGTTATTTCTAATAATCAATGTAAATATTTACCCCTTTGAAATGTTCTATGTGAGATTATTATTCATAGTCTCATAGTCATGCACCGTTCTCCATATATTTTAGTTATTGTGAAAAGACACATACTCAGAATTATTAGCAGTTTTTAATTGGGAGCAGTAAGCATTGAAATCTGCCTCAGCACGAGTGCAGCATTTAGCTGACTGCAGGAACACTAGTATTACTCTTCTTGTTAGTGAAGTGAAGTGAAGTGAAGTGAAGTGTAGTGTAGTGTGGCCAAGTATGGTGTCCCATACTTGGAATTTGTGCTCTGCATTTAACCCATCCAAGTGCACACACACAGTTAGTGAACACACACATACCGTGAACACACACCCGGAGCAGTAGGCAGCCATGTAGGGAGCAGTTGGGGGGAACGGTGCCTTGCTCAAGGGACTCACCTCAGTCGTGGTATTGAGGGTGGTGGAGAGTGCTGGTCATTCACTCCCCCCACCCCCAATTCCCGCTGGTACCGAGTATCGAACCAGCAACCTTCGGATCACGAGTCCAACACTCTAACCACCAGGCCACGACTGTTACGTTCCTTTTTCACATTCTCTGTCCCTCTCTATATTTTCCTTCATTTCTCTTCCTGTGGTTCCTTTTAAAGTGCTAATGTGCACTGAAAGAGTGTGAAAATTCATACTCTCTCAGGCATTCATTACTCCCTAGATCTTCTTTACTTGGTAATAAAAAAGAATTAGGCTTTAGTTAAGGGTATTGATGTATTAGGTCTACTAAATTTTTATTCTTTGAGTGCCTGTGCCTGAATCCTGGGCCCATTCTTATTCATTGTAAAGGACAGTACTGTATAACCAGAACATCCTGGAAAACTCTAAGAGTTCAACGAGGCTGTCATTTTGGAATACATTTAAAGCTAATCATTCTTATTTTCAAAGTTTTAACTGGAGGTTACAGTATATGGTTTAGACAGTGTGTAAATGCGTCACCAAGAAAAAACATATTGTTAATTTATAATTAGGGTGGGATCCATGGGTTTATGAACACCCTTGAATTGGATTATGGGACCTTGATTTATTTAACACTGCAGTTTAACCAACCTAACAATAAGTTGTTTCAAATGATTCAAAGTCACTGTACTAAACATTTTAACATCAAAATGGTCAAGGTCTTGTAAAGCATAATAAATCATATAAAAGGGAAAAAGCTTTTTAACAAACAAACTATGTGAAACTGTTAATTTACATAATAATAATAACAATAAGCCTACATCTTGGTGTTTTAAATATTTTTTATGATTTCCAGGTGGTGGACCTGTACTGGGGCATTGATCCAGAGGAGTGGGACAGTCCGGAGCTGCAGAGACTACGGATGAAACTACTGGAAGAATGTCTGAAGACTTCAGCTGGTCCATGCTTTGTTGTGGGTATATATGACATTTCTTCAAACCCTTAACCAGCTGTTTGACCGACTGTTTGACCAAATATGTTATATATATCAAATGCATATATAAATGCATATATATATATATATATATATGTTATATATATATCTTTTATTTACTGTTGACAATTCTTTAAATATATATATATATATTTTTTTCAACTGCTTACATTTTCAAATCCAAGAAATCCACACACAAAATGCGAAATGCCATCTCTTTCAAAATGAATCAACAATATCACAAACACATCTCAAAAGGAAATATTTGTCTCATTTTAAACACCTTTGCCTTAATTGTATATTTTTGGATAATCATACACACACAGTTATTTCTAAAACATAAATATCTTATTTCTTCAGCTCCTATGCACATTTCTGTATAACCTTAGTGGCCATAGCGGTCATTCTGACTATTCTCATATAATATGCCATATTGTCAAGTCATATTTACATTCAAAACTTCTATTGAGATATTAGAATTAAGCTTTGAATGTTCGTCATAATGTCATATGAAGTCATTAGCCATATTTTTGGTAATGCAGCCTATGAATGTGTACGAGCTACTAGACTGTCTGCGAAGGAGCAAAGTTCAGATTCACTTCACACAAGCTTTTCTTTCACGTAACTGAATATCCTGTTTTGAAAGACATGACTGAAGTAAAATTATGTTTATGTTAGCAGGAGGTTGCTAGGCAACAGAGGCAGGCATATTTAAAGGCACGGGGAAAAGCAGAGGTCATTTTGACCTTTATGGTAATTCAAGGACTCCTTTGTGTTTTGTAATTTTAATAAAATAACAATGTAAGAAAGAAATATACCCACATTTAACACATGATGTTATAGATATGTAGGTTTTATTTTAACAAAGTTATTTAATAGCAAAATTTAAAAACGGTCAACAGTGTGTGTGTGTGTGTGGGTGGGTGTGCTCATAGGTGAGGTAGTTGGTTGTATCTGGGCTCTATCTCTCCTTCCATGAACCTTTATTTCCACTCTGTCGAAGATTCAAGAACAGTGTGGTTGTGTGCCAAAAAACCATAAAATAATTTATACTATTTTATACAATATTGTCAGAATGTCTTGGTCAGCCATACTGTTGTATAGTAATGAAACCCATCTAACTGTGACCAATCTTGCAGCGCACTGCAGAAAAGGATGCATATGTTTATATATATATATATATATATATATATATATATATATATATATATATGTCTACAGTATACCGCATGTTATGCTGAAATAACTATTATGTGTACATTAGAATGTGTACATTAGGGCAGAGAAGATATGAGTATAACAAAACTAACAATGTGATTTTCTCAATGCTTTGACAACATTTGCTTTTAAAGCTATAACAGTACATTCAGCATGCAACCCTGGGCGGAGCTGTCAAATATCACGTGATTTCGTCACTGTGTACCCCATTTAAGCAGCAATAGCAGTTTCCAAGTGCAAGATATAAATCACTGTAGCGGTATTTTTTTCCTAATTACAAGTTGTAATTTTCATTCATGTGTCACAATAATGATCAATACATTATATTCTTTAGTATTACTCTTCTTGTTACATTCCTTTCTCACATTCTCTGTCTCTCTATATATTTTCCCTCATTTCTCTCCCTGTGGTTCCTTTTAAAGTGCTAATGTGCTCTAATCACTGAAGTATAAGAAAGTATCACTGTTACTTGTGTCCCACTGCTAATAGCCATGCCTTATTTTCCACTTCCACACTAGAGTTTTCAGTGTTTCCATTTAGAAGTTTAAAAAAAAATTAATGCATATTGTCAATAATAAGCAGCACGGTGGTGCAGTGGGTAGCACAATCGCCTCACAGCAAGAAGGTCGCTGGTTCGAGCCTCGGCTGGGTCAGTTGGCGAAAAGGTCATTTCTGTGTGGAGTTTGCATGTTCTCCCCGTGTTCGCGTGGGTTTCCTCCGGGTGCTCCGGTTTCCCCCACAAGTCCAAAGACATGTGGTATAGGTGAATTGGGTAGGCTAAAATTGTCCGTAGTGTATGTGTGTGTATGAGTGTGTGTGGATGTTTCCCAGTGATGGGTTGCAGCTGGAAGGGCATCCGCTGCGTAAAACATATGCTGAATAAGTTGGCGGTTCATTCCGCTGTGGCGACCCCAGGTTAATAAAGGGACTAAGCCAAAAATAAAATGAATGAATGAATGAATGAAGATAAAGGACAACATGGTCATAGTCAGGTATATTTTATATAAACAATAGTAAGCCAGTACATCTAGCATACTGTATATCATTGCATTACCTTTGACCCAACCGTGTGTTACTCTTGTCCCTACTGACGGGGTCAAAAGTAACAATGTGCAATTAATGTTTAAAGTGAAATTATTTTGAAGTTTTTCTACATACACAAAAAATGCCACCAAATACTGATAGACTGCACTAAAAATATATTTCTGTTTAACACCATGTCCTAACTACATCTGACGCGACAAGACTCTAGCGACAAGTAATTTGTCTGTCTGCACCAAACGCAACGCAAGACAACAGAAACATTTAAATACTAGCCATTCATTTAAATACCAGTCACTCTATTCCCAATGAAATGGTAAGGGTTATGATCTAATTAATACATATTAAACCAAATTAACATAATTAAAGGTACATAGGCTGAGTAGTAAGTACTGATGTTGGTTTGCACTGAATCACTGACTCTCATTTGCTAGTTATTTTACTTTCAGGATCTTAGGTGAACAATCTGCTTCTGCTTTCAGTTTGGCTCTAAATGTCATGTAAAATGGTGTTTAAACTCACTTTGGTAGCATTTAACACAGAATAAAGCACATAATCTGTACCTGAGGTGATCATTGTCTTTGTTGTTTACAGTATACTGTAGTTTTGCTGCTACATCGCAGAAATAGAAACTGTTTCTAAAAGAAAAAAATTGCATGTCACCATCACAGGTGGTTAGGACAAAAACTGGTTTTAACATGAAAAAGATACATTTTATAGCGTGTAGCGGCAACACATCTTGAGTAGTTAGGACTGTAAGGGAGCCATAGGTGACGACATGGAAACAGTGTGAATCCAAACAGCAATATAATGTACATGCAGAGTCGTAGTCGTAAACAGGCAAATTTCGGTTGGGATGGCTGACGTGAAACTGATGTTTCGACACAATGTCGAGATCCCGAAGGGTTTCGAAACACTGCACCAAAGCATGATCCAAAACACCCAGGTCACGTGACTAAAGTGATCCAAAACACCCAGGTCACGTGACTAAAGTAATTCGAAATACTCAGGTCACGTGACTACAGTGTTTCGAAACATCAGGTCACGTGACTAATGCGATTCAAAGCATCTGTCATTTCAGAAGCGTTTTGAGACCTGCCGAATCTGAGTTTGACTGACAGGGTCAGAAATGGCCCAAGTTCGAATCCTGACTTTTACAAATGCTCTGAAATTATTACTTGATGTATTTTAATAATGTTACTTTTTTATGACCAAAAAAAAGTGTTCATTCGGATGTCAGACCAATGTCAAAACAAAACATGTTACAAGAACAGAGCATTTAAAACTAACATCTATAGCTGCATCACCCTGGATTCGAGCCCATTATCCCTGCATGCTAGTCAGGAACTCTCACCACTTCACTAAATCACTTGAGACCTCCGCTCTACAATGTGGGGTTTAATACCTCAGTTTGCTTAACTCTTTCTTTGCTGAAGCAGTTCCAAAGCAATACATACAAAATGACCACTAGGTGTCACTGTAGAGACAGGTTTCGAAACGTTTCGAAGCTTTGACACATTTGCTTCAACTGTTTCAGTGTTTCATGAAGCCTCGCTTTGCCCAACACTAAATGTCGGCACAGATGGTCAGGCAGTCCAAAACAGGCAAACAAAGCAGAGTTTAAAATCCAAAGAAGCAGCAGTCAGAAGGCAGGCAAAAGTTCATAACAACAAGGCAAACACAATAGTAAAGAAAACGCTCGGTAAGGCAGTGGAACTGGCAATACTTCGCAAAGAGAAGATCTACACAGTGTGTTTATATTTGGTGGTAAGGAAGTACCACAGAGGAAATGTCAATATTTTGGAGAGCGCTCCTCTGGTGGTAGGATAAATGAGTCTCCGCCTCATTCATTTCAAGGACATGGTGTAAAACACAGATGTCAAAGCCCGTTCCTGGAGGGCCGGAGCTCTGCACAGTTTAGTTCCAACCCTAATTAAAGACACCTGATCAAACTAATTGAGTCCTTCAGGCTTGTTTAAAACCTACAGGTAAATGTGTTGAAGCAGGGTTGGAACTAAACTGTGCAGGGCTGCGGCCCTCCAGGAACTGGCTTTGACACCTGTGGTGTAAAACATTATCTTTAAAAATTAAGTTTCTACAAAAAAATGGCATTTTGTCCCCCCTCTCCCCTACAGTATATTGTACACTTTTTTGAGTTCCAAGATTAAAATTATACCCGCCACTGTAAATCAACTCAAATTAGACTAAACACTTTATTCGCCCTCTCATTGTTACTGTAAACTGCGTACTTGATCACATGATCAATGACAGTAACCCTAATCTCATCAGAGCACTCTTCCTGTTCATGTGGCATATCTTTCTCCTCTTCCCTGTCCAACTCGTTCTCTTTCTCCTCTTTTTCCTCCTCTCGTCCTCATATGAATTATTCCTCCTGTAAGCTCTTCTTACTCTGTGTGAATTATTTGCATCCATTGTTTAAACATATAACTTGATTGTTGGCTCATTTCTAGGCCTATTCTAAATCCATGATTGGTTGGTGAAAAGTAAAACAAGCTAAATAAAAACAGCTAGTGTTTGCATATGTAAGGAGTTATTGTGAGGCACTAATGAATTAGTGTGGGGTTTTGTTTGATTGTATTTAAAAAAGGAAATCAAGATGCTTAATGCTTAATTTTTGTGTATGGTGTTATTGGGTTTTGCAAAAGTTGAGAATTAGTGCATGGTTTGCAGATTTGGTGTGTGGTTCTGTTTGAGTGTCAGGTTTCCAAAATTTTGTGACAAGTAATGATTTTCTGTTTAAGCAGTTTTATAAATCTAACTGTTAGATATTGTGGTTACTACTGTGTTCTTTATACTTTATATATCTAATGTTTCTCTGAATTTTTTTAAGGGGGGGTTGGCAAAAAAGTCCAGCTCCACAGCTGGTAAAATGAAGGCAACCATTCTAGCATATGCACCACACTAGCAAATGCAGCTAGCTCAGATTGTATTTGTAGTAGGATTTATAAGTGCCAAATGCTTGGAGATTTCATTGGTTAGCTTAATAGCTCAAACATGAACAGTTTCACATTAATCTGGCCTAAATGCTGTAACATTGATTAAACATTGTGTGACCATTTTTATGTCTATTGTACATTAACACTACATTAAGGCTCCAATAGTTAACATTATTTAATTTAAATAAACTCACAAAAAAACTACAAAAGCATTTATTCATCTTAGGTGGTGTTCATTTTTTTAGTTAATGCCTAATTAAACTTTCAAATTGTGGTTGTAATCTGATTACAAGTCATAACTGATTTATGAAATGTAGTTAATTATTATTAAAATTCAAACTGAACTAACTTCAACAGTAACTAAATCACCATTTTTTCTTATTCTTTGATTTAATTGATTATCTAACGTTTGCTAACAAAACTTTATTGTAAAGTGTTACCTATTGAACTTTATAATCCTTTTGCAATTTGGGTTAAAACTTTTGTTTACTCTGAACATGTATACAATAAAGCAATGCAATATGTTGGGTTATTATACCTGTTAAAGTAATCTTTTTTGCAGCTCAGTGCTGTGATAATATCATATACCATGATAAAAGCTTCAGCGATTACTCACAAGAAGAAAATATGAAACTGGTTATGTGGTATGTTCTTGTTTGTGAGTTTAGTTGAGTTTGATTTCTGATAGAGGGCTTGACAGAGATACCTCATGTAACATCCATATGGGAGTAAAGCACATGAGTTCACTCACAGGATGGAGCTCATTGTGCTTCTGTGGCTTCTTTCTCTCTCTCTCTCTCTCTCTCTCTCTCTCTCTCTCTCTCTCTCTCTCTCTCTCTCTCTCTCTCTCTCTTGCAAACGCCAAGAAAAACGACTTTCAGATCTCTCAGCCTGGCATGAGGAAAAGTTTTATTGCATGAAGAATGCACGTGCAAACATACACGCACACACAAACACACACGTTCCGGGGCTCCAGGTGGGTAACTAACAGATCAGTGGATTTATAAGGACTATATATTCACACATGACCACACTTTTGTACAGTGTGTGTGTGTGTGTGTGTGTGCGTGTGCGCGTGCGTGTGTGTGTGTGTGTGTGTGTGTGCGTGTGTGTGTGTGTGTGTGTGTGTGTGCGCGTGTGTGTGTGTGTACACTGAGGGTTCAGAATCAGTTCTCAGGTGTGGAGGAAGATTGATTTTAGATTATTAAAATGTAAATGAGCAATCTGGGCAAGAGGATTGGGATCTAATTGGAGTCAGGGAGCAATGTTTGAGGGGAAGCAGAATGTGTATGTGGCAAAGCTAAGTGTGAGGTGAAGTGGTGTTTGAGAGCCGCTGTACAGGGAACACTTCTGGTCTTATCGTTTCTTTCTCCCTGCTTCCTTTGCTCACTTATACACATGCACACACACACTGTGTTACACATTTTTCATTAGCGATGGCCTTGTTTTCCACTTGATATTAACATGCATTTCCAATGCATCTCCTGTAACCACTTTATGTTTTGTTAAGAAGGCAACAGACAAAAGAGGCTGTGGTGTTTAGAATCCTTGTTAGAGTGATGTCCTTCTATGCTGGATTCGCTGGTTTGAGCCTGCGGTGTTGGTGGTGGGTATAGGTGTCAGAGTACAATTTTAGCTGTATTATTTGTGTCCCTTTCAAATTGCTCCTGAGAAAATGTCTAATTATTGTCCCTCCAACTGTTGGACATGTTTTACACCTCTGAGTGTAAGGAGAGCAGCTGCTGTTAAAAATGTCACCAAAACAAACCAATGCGAAAATTTGGTGTGATAAACATTTTATTGCAGCTGTTCAGACTGACACAGACATTCGCCATCATACTAGTAGCACAACCAAGATGTGATCTAATTTTTTTTTTTTCCTATAGCACTGTGAAAAAAACTGACTAACCAGTACAATTCACAATTATAGGCATGCACTCAGAGCCAATTCTGCTACATACAACCAGCTTTATTGTTGTAAATTCACAAACACTATATTACTTTATTGCTAAGTAACAGTAAAAAGCACTATTTGATGAACACCGAAGTGAATAAAAAAAAATGTTTAAAGTGTAAAAATCCAATCTTCCTTCTTTCTAGAAATGGAAAATTATATACAGCTTTGTATCCCATATAATAGTGCAAAGTTTTATAGATTATAGTTATTACAAAAAGACTACAGTATATATTATTGTTGTTTTACAGACAGGAGGACGCAACTGAATGTAATGTAAAATGTTCTCTTACTGAAGGTGTTCATAGGACTACTTGATACTATAGGTGTCTTCCATAGGCAAACATTACATTTGTTCATTTACATTGCACTGAAAGCTGAACTCTCACTAATATGGCACTGATTGTGACACATTTGTATTTAATTCCCTACAAACTCAATGTTTATATTAAATAACTTCCAACATAATGTAACTATTATATATTAAATAATTGCAGTATGTATTTAGAGGACTCCACACCAGACATGAAGCCTCATCTTTAAAAAGATAAGTCTATATGATTTCTATGTGACCTGTAACAATATAGATAAAGCCCTCTCTTTCATTTGTATTTTGAAAAAAAAAAAAAACATAAACGAATTGATGCACTTCATTCATTGTTGAAGTGAATTTTTGTACTATATGTTGGGTGTTTAGATCAATGCTTTTGGAGTGCTGTGTTGAAATGTGTGTGTTGTCCTATACGTGGCATTGTGCTACATTCTCATAAACAGTTATATATAAGCACAGCACTTTAAATCTTTAAATTGGTGAACTGCTGATGTGATGTGCTGATTGTGTTGAGCAAGATCTGCTATAAGGACTGAATCACAAAACTGCTTAATGCCTGGTGGAGACAAGGCCTGAGTCAAGCATTAGACTTACTATTCTGCCCTTTACTATTCTAACAGAACTCAATCATTAAACGTGCAGAGATATTTTAGGGGCAGGAGGTCAATTGGAAAAAGGGCACTTTTTAATGTAAATAAAATCTATTAAAGAATAGATCAGCCACAAATTCACCATATAATCAGCCTTAAATGGGTCTAAACCGTTATAAGAGGAACAAAGAAAAATGTTGGACACCCATAGCCACTGACTTACATAGTAAGAAAACAAAAGAAAGAATCTAAAAGAGGTTTGTAACAGGTGAGTGGTGAGTAAATTATGACACAGATACATTTTTAGAAGAACTATCCCTTTAACACAACTCTGACTTATCATTTTTTATTCCTTTACACTTACCCAGTTGTTTCATTATTTAATTTGTCAACAGATAATCTGCAAAATAATCTGTTTGCAAAACTTCATCCACATCTTCTTTAGAATTCACACATTTTATCAAAAGATAAAAGACAATGTTCATGTTTTTATTCTACTAGTTTGAAGTGACATTAAATATTCAGAATAAATGACTGCACAAAAGAGATAAGGTCATATTTTCACTAATTAGCTGTAAATTTGCGCCACAGGTAGCTTAGTCTTTTGTTAATTACTACTCACCTTCACACTGTAAAGACGAATGAATGGATGAATTTATAGAGAGGTTCTGCCGATCATAGTGTGCTACTGTAACAGAGGTCAGCTAATAAGTGCTATACACATCAAATTAACTCCGCTGTACACACCTCACTCTAGTGACAAATGCTGTATACAGTAAATCTAGCATCCTTGTTATAGCGCCTGCCTCACATGCGCCTGCCTTACATGCAAGTCATTGCAGGTTAGATACCTGCTCGGAGCATGCAGAAAGAAACCAGAGAAAGACTTGGAGAGGAACTTGACAGTCACAATATTACCTCACCCAACCTGATGTTTTTTATTTTGTTTGATGGGAAAAGCTGTCCCCAAACAGAACAAGCACACAAATATACAATATATATTCATATATTATTTAAAAAGAAATCTCCCCAGAAAAAAGGGCAGTTTTTTGCCTCCAAGAAGAAAAAGGGCAAGGGTTCATGCCACCAAAGACCCTCTCCCCCACCCCCTCTTAATATGCCTGATTAAACTAATAATGAAACTATTAATTTATAAAAAGAAAACATTTTAAAAAAATGCCAACCATACAAAAGCATGATCAAATCTTGCAAAGATCCTAGCTGAAATCCTTAGCAAATGTTTTCAGTAGGCGGTTCATTCCGCTGTTGCAACCCCTGATAAATAAGGGACTAAGCCAAAGGAAAATGAATAAATGAATGAATGTTTTCAGTGCTCTTAAAAGTACTTGCACCCCTCTCTGTGGCAAATGCCATCACATTTTTAATCTAGTTTGCTTACATTCTTTAGATTTCTTTCAGGCTCCTTTATTTCCCAAACCAAACTTTTTCATTTAATACCTGACTCTCTTTCACCCTTGATCCACTCTTGGGGTTGTCTTTTCAACCACAATTGTCTTCTCTCAACCATTTCTTCTCACTCGCTCTCATCCTTCAAGAGGTTCCTGTCTCTGTCTCTCTGTTCCACTTCACACCCCCATCAGTTTCCCACCTTCACCTCTACACTCAGTGCTCTAGTGTCCATTTCACCTCTCCTTTCACTCTGATTTGTGCCTACTCTCTCACTTAATCCTCCTCTCTGTCCTCTTCCTCTTTCTTTCTCATTCTCTTTGTCTCTTAGTAAATGATATGAAGTGTATGACCTCTATCCACGTAGGGCAGAGTCTACTGTCACCCTATTAGACTTTTTGTTTTCTGATAAGCATTAGCTGCCAGGTTATGCTGGCCATTTTTAACAGGCTTGCTAATGCTTGTGCTTCTTTATATGAAAAGAAAATCGATATCCTACATTTTAAATCAATAACCCTTAAGTAATATAACTATAATTTGTACTTAAACCCACATACTGTACGTGTACAGCCTGATTTTCCTGTGTATACAATGTACACGCAACTCATACATGTAATTTCAATCATTTTAGTTTTAATTATGTCTTCAAAATGTCAGCTGAAGTGAAGTGAGCATTGTCAAGTGTGGTTTACCAATACTTACAATTGGTCTTCTGCTTTGAACCCATCCAAGCGTGCACACACATTTTGAGTGAGGAGTGAGAGCACACACACGCACACACACGCGCACACACACACACACACACACACACACACACACACACACACACACACACACACACACACACACACACACACACACACACACACACACACACACACACACTGTGAGCATACACCTGGAGCAGTGGGCATCTATTGCTTCCAGAGTCTGGGGAGCAATTAGGGGTTAGGTAGGTGTCTTGCTCAAGGGCACCTCGGCTGGGTATTGGCTTGGCTGGGAGAGTGTGATTCATTCACTTTCTCCAGCTTCAATTGGGACCAGGATTCGAACCTTGGGTTACAAGTCCAACTCACTGACCATTAGGCTCTGAATAGGGTCATTTTTTTATTTCACAGTCAGAGCATTACAGAATAATCTCTGTAAAGCTTCCCCCCACCCCCCTTTCCCTTTTTCCCTTTAGTTTTTTCCTTTTTCAAGTTTATTTAAGCTTGTATTTACTGTGTATGTGGGACTTTTATTTTGAAAATGATCAGGCTTTAAAGGAGCATAAAGGAGCAGTTTTGGGAAGCAGGCAGCCATACATGACCATGAAGTGTTCACAGCTCATCAGAACAAAAGATGTGGGCTATACAGATTATAAATGTATTCAGTGCCACCCCAAAGAGGCATATCTGTTTAAATGTATCTTTTGTTAGTTTAACGTGAAATGTGCCACATAGTTTTGTCTTGCAGATGATCTACAGTTTAAACTATTTAATGCAGATAATAAGTCGGAACATAGTATAATACCTGTTGATTGTGTTTCCACCCAATGTGTGGCTAGTAAAATTGCCATCATCTCTGTAAAATGATTATTATTATTATTATTATTATTATGATTATTAACCTCTTAACAGTCTTATATTTTAAAAGGGTGATATATGAAGAGCTACTTATAATATTTTTTCCACAATATCTTTCAAAAATCTTTTTTTCCAGTTGCACTCTTCCATACTCAATGTAAAAACACGATTTCTGGAAACTAATAAAAACTCCAGTTTCAGTAATTACCATGAATCATGTTTTTTTTTCTTTTTGGCATTGAACTCTTTAATGCACAACATAAAAATATTTGTTATTTTATTATTGTTATTGGGATATCTCAAAATTACTAAAAATGAAGTTATCTGTTTTTCAAATAAACTCTTCATATATCTATATCCCACTGTTTCTATATAACCTGAGTTAGGAGTTTGTGATCAGTCTATATAGACTGGAGTATTATTTAATATTTGCATCTCATATACTGTATTGTGCCACTTTGCCATTTTAGGCAGACATCTTTCCTCTTCTATAACTATACAGTGCAGCAACTACTGCAATTTGAAACAGTCGTTGAAGTATTGTAGGAATCGCCACCGTAGGACCTATTTTTATGTTGTCTGCCTTATTTTCTTGGCATCTACATCAGCAATCTATTAAAAAGCTACTATTATTTGTGCAGTAAATGCATTCTCGCGAGATTTGTTCAGTTTTTCTTTAACTGGAAGAGTCTCAGTTTTCCCCCTAGTGAATACCTGTGCATGGTTACAAAGGTTTTATGTATGTACATATTTAACTACTTGCTTACTCTTTGTGATTGTCATTGAGCTTGAGTCATATCCTGCAACACAGACAGTGGTGTTGATTTGATTCAACATTTAACTGACTTAATCTTAAACATTTTATGTTGACAAAAAGCTTGTAGTGTTCACAAGTCTCTCATTTGGAGTCCATGGCAATGTTATGTAAATTGACATTATTCAAGCTTATTATGTCCATGCCATTGTCAGTTTAATTGCATTGTTTTCACTTTGTTTGACAAAATCAAACTCTAAATTGCTTCTTACAGCTGTATGTGCTATTCAGTTGAAACAGAAGAAAGTATGTTACGCTGAAAAATTACATACTTCACCTTTAAGTAGATCCAGGCCACATTTCTCAGTGGTCTGGTTAAAATTAGCTAAACTCATCTCCTTTGCCAAAGAGACATATGGGTAAGTCTGACTTGTGCACTTTCAGTAGTTAGTGAGAAGTTTCCTAGAAACTGTGCTGGCTTTTCCCAAAAAGCACTTCATTATCTTATAAGAGAAAGAATGGAGGTCAGTGTGTAGAGTAAAAAAAATCTTCCCCGTTAAACCTCTTTGGATGGCATTAAGCAGAGTTGAGTTCAAAAACGGTTCCCTTTGGACCTCATGGTTTGCAGTGCAGTGCAAACCCTGACACACTTGGAGCTCTGTAAGCATTTGATCTGTCTGTGGGATTTCCTCCATGAAGTTCAGTGATGTTTTGTTTTGTTGTGTTGTGTCATAGCATGGAGATAAATGTATGTGGGTCTATTTTAGAGTAAAAAATGAGGCTTTGATCAGAGAGAGAGAGAGAGAGAGAGAGAGAGAGAGAGAGAGAGAGAGAGA
>CAIGQV010018273.1:4084014-4117108 GCA_903798115.1 Danio jaintianensis | reverse complement strand
GAAAGAAAGAAAGAAAGAAAGAAAGAAAGAAAGAAAGAAAGAAAGAAGTCTTTTAGGGAATAAAAACAATATTACCATTTTACTCAAACACGTAAAGCCAGAACACCCAGAGAAACTTTCAAGTGGCCTCTTATATATATTTATTAAATTGTTTTTTTCCTTAGATTGCTGTTTAATATTTTGGGGGCAAACTAATTTTAAAAATGTATTATTACTTTTATTTTATTTAAAAAAAAATTTTTGTTCTTAAGATAAAAAAAAACAAAAAAACTTGAGCTCCAAAGCAACATCTAAAATGACATGAGACATCTAAGTGATCACGTGACACTGAAGATTCTGAAGCATCATGTGACATGAAGACCGGAATAATGAGAATTCAGCTAAGAAAGTCAGTTTTCTCATTACTGGAATAAATGCCATTCTAAATGTATTATTGATACAAATATTTGAGATTTTCATTTGGCTTATATGATATTAATATGAATTTATTTTTAATTAAACATAAGCACTCTAAAGGTATTTAACACTGTGGGATGGCAAATATCCAAAATGCTTGTTGGTTTAAATAGCCTGCTTAAGTGCAGAGTGGAGACCTTCCTTTGTATTTTTAATTAAAGTTCTGGGCTCATGAAAATTAGTTGGATGTATGCAGTGAGTAAGATAATTGAACTTAATTTTTTCTAAATGCTAAAGGTTACAAACATCTTACAGACACCCCGTTTTTACATTTACATTTATTCATTTAGCAGACACTTTTATCCAAAGCTACTTACAAATGATGATAATAGAAGCACTTCAAGTCACCAGAAAACAACAATATATATATATGCTTTGACAAGTCTCAGTTAGTTTAAATTTCTTTTTTTTTTTGCTTATTTATATTAAAAGACAAACAAGAACAAACAGATTGATTTAGATAAAATAAAGTAGATTTAAAATAAAATAGGGAGTGCTATTGTTGAATGATTAATCCTTTCACATTGTTTTTTGATTCTGTTTTCCCTTTTCTGCAAATATTGAAAAGCATCTTTAATATTTGGTTAAATATATGATATTCAGATTCTCAAATATGTGTAAAAACAACTATTGTTTAAATAGCTTAATAATAATCATATTACTTGATCTATAATTGATTATGGCCACTGCCATACTAGTCTGCAGTGCAGTGGATTTTGTATTACATCATATTACATCATATTAATTAATCTAATTCATAATAATACTTCAACTTATCCAAAAAATATACAGTTTAACTGGCTGTTTAACTGGGAGAGGAATATGTAATAGAGTAATAGAGTAAACATTCTAGTAAACTAAACATTGTGCATCTGATGTAAATAAGGCACATTGTCCATTTATGTTTAAAAATAATTATTATTGGCATCTCCACAGACATCAGTGTGCATTTTACAAACCATAAATATTAGATTTACTAATCTAATAATACTTATGTGTATTTAAATGTTTTAAACCTAAAATATACATTATTTGTTTGAAAACGCTGATAAATTGTGATTTATGACAAATACCGTGCTCATCTTTCTCTGGCTCAGCACCAGTCATCATGGAAAAGCAGATTTGAATATAACAACTGATCATGTGACACACTGAAGTTCTAATCACACCGGTGTGATCATTAGCATCAAAAGGTTAAGTCACAAAAGTATAAAAAAACATGTGTCTTTAGCCATTTCTTAAAGCTGCTTGTGTAACTGTTTGTGTATTTGTCAACCATTTTGTATATCAAATATGTAAGCAGTGTTGAGGTAGTTACCTTTAATATGGATCTCCCGTGTATTTTTATTGTTTTTCATTTCATTGTCAAATTTCACTTAGAGTTCCAAGTCTCAAAAAGAAAAACATTTTCATTCTGAATTAGCTTCAGAATCCTAAACAATAAACTTGTCATTCTTCAAAGATGAATTAATCCTGAACAACACTCCTCACACTTTACTCTACCCACAACACTCTGAGGTTATAGTTTCCTAGAACAGTAGGAATAAGACTGACATCAAAGCCCTTGCAAGAGGAGACAGCAGCTGAAACTCAGTGTCACACAGCCTGAGGCAGGTAAACAGACCGAGAGACATGGAAGAAAGAGCCAGAAGGAAAGAAATAAGCATAAAGAGAGACGAAGGACAGTTACAGTTACATAGAACAACAGAAGGAGTGGGTAAGGAAAAGAAAGCGCTATCATACACACTGCTAATACAGCTTCAAAGTGTCTGTTTATTCTAGTACCTGTTCGTGTGCCATCAGAGTGGCACAGTATCAAGGGATTGTGTGTCAGAGCACTCGCTTCCACTGAGAGTTGAGGGGCACATTGGGCCTTATTCATGAAACATTCATAAATATATGAGTAAATTCTGAGTAACAGACCTTCCTAAAAACTCTCTTACAGATTCACAAAACACTTTGCATCACATTTGATAGTTAAACATGTTAATGAATTCCAGTCATTCATAAATAGGGCAGGAGTGCATGCTCATTCACAATTAACAATATCCCAGCCTATAAATTACCACTACTGAAGTTACATGCCCAGGAATGCAGTGGAATATTCTGTATTCTTTTCTAGGTTTCCAATACAGTATATTTTTTATAAATGTAAGAAAGGTTAATAGTGTCATCCATGAATATTAGCACTGTGTAAACACAAACTACAGTTTTGTGCCTTTTGCAACATGATACCAGATGTAGAAGGGACGCCTGAGGAAACCCAGAGGCTCATGCATTTTTGAGATGAAAACAAACAACGTTTGTCCAAATACAGACCAAAACACTTGGATCGCCACAAACACACTTTTTGGTCCTGAAAATGCGAGACACACTACAATAACTTTTTGTTGACATTAGTAAAGAGCAGTGCACAGGGCTTTTTATGTTAGGCTACGACTGTATCAACAGTCTTGGTCTGGAGCGCATGATGCTGAAAACAGGAGGCACAACGGTGCATTACCACTGGTTTTTAGTTCATTCATATTGAAGATTAGCATTAACATTAACAATTCTCTATGAATGAATTGAAAATTCCTGCTTCGCTGTGCTCGCAACATGCACTAGTGATGACATGATGATCTGTAAGTGTTTAGTAGTGGTGTTTCATTTCTTAGGGGGATATTTCTATCCCTACCCCTTCACACTCTTTTTGTTTCAAGGCCCAAAGGAAAAACGTACAGTAGGGGTGTAGGTTCACCCGATTCGAATGTTATCACTCGATTGAATGGGCGTTATCAGTGGATATCAGCTGATAGATATGGGCCAGTAGGGGCCTTCTGCGCCTCCTAGTGGGCTCAGAAGGTTGTAATCATCCATCTACATGGTTAATCAGCTATTCTAATAGAGAACAGTTCAGATCCAGATGTGTTTTTACATTACTGTGACGGTTGGGTTTAGGGTTGGGGTTGGGGTAGGCGTTAATAAAATACAATTAATGGGAAATTTTACATTACTGTGACGGTTGGGTTTAGGGTTGGGGTAGGCGTTAATAAAATACAATTAATGGGAAATAGTATAATTTCATAAAAAATCACGCGTGGCGGTATACACGCTTACCTCCATATGAATGGATTTTCCACTGTTATCAGTTTCTCCAGTGGCTCACTGTGTACGTCAGCAGACTTGAGACGTGGAGCGGAGTTGACAGCGATGATTGGGTTCGAATCCGCCAAAAAACGGTTTCAGAAAGCAGCTAAGACAAAAGTTAATTATTTGTTTTTATTGCTTTTTTTAAAAACAGACGGTTGGGTTTAGGGAAGGAGGAGGGCAGGTTAATCGCTGGTTTTGAAAAATAATCACTGATTTTGAAAAAATAATGACCGTTGGGTTTAGGGAACGAGGAGGGCAGGTCAATCGGAGCGGCCTCTGCTGGATTTACGCGAGAACAGCAGATTAACCATGTGCATGTAGGAACAGTAGGCGCAGTAGACCCCTACTGGCCCATATCTATCAGCTGATAAACCACTGATAACGTCCATTTAATCGATTGACAACACTTGAATCCGCTGGTAGGTTTAGGGGTATAAAATAGAATTTGGATTGGGTCTTTGCGTCAACAAATGGTGTGATTTGACAACTAGACTAATCAGTGAACTCATCTGATCCTGCACCTCAAATGTTGTTTTAAGCATTTTGCAAAACAGCTGAGCAAAATTCCATCCCCAAAATGATGTGATAAAGTGATCATGGAGGAAAAAGGAGATGAAGGGGTTTCTCAGCTTGCAGAAACATATTTTTATTATTTATGTAATGCACTAGTTTCCCGGAAAGTGGCTGTTTTTATTCTCTTGAACACATAACATGGAAACAGTGTATTGTTCACAAATGTTTTTATGCAATATTTAAATTTTGTACATTAAATTCGCAATTTTGGATGGAAATATACAGTAGCTAGTGGCTTATCTGTAAGGCACAGTGTGACATAGCTGCTACTATAGGGTCATTTTACAGTCTCTCTCTCTCTCTCTCTCTCTCTCTCTCTCTCTCTCTCTCTCTCTTACACCCACACACACCTTTCAATTCTTCATGCCCAGGGGTGCAGATAATAGCATGTGTCCTCCTCAGTGGCAACAGATTTCATGGCAGTGGAGGTGTCTTTGACCCCGCGTGATAAAACATGAGATAGATGTATGTCTTATATCTGTGTCTGAACTGCCAAGGGTATGTATCTCAACACTATGCCTTTACACTTGTTTGACCAGTTTTAAGTAGTATTTCTGCTCCTGTTATCCGCTGTCCGAGGCTGTGACAAAGACATCAGTTGACAGTCCTTCACTTTTTTAATGCTATTTTTCACAGCTTTGTTAAAACCACTAATTAAATATTGCTGGAGATTAATCTTCACAAAAATAGGTGTCCAAGTAAAAATATTTTTATTGCAGGTCAAAATATTCTCCATGTAATAAAACATAATAGCTCATCTTCCACATCCAGCGTGATGAGATTTCATGAAATTGGAACTAAATGATTTTCTGACATGTTTAGAATTGCCGGAGGCCAAACAATGTCTGAGCTGAATGATACCATGCTTTTCTTTACAGGGTTTCATTATGGTACGCAGTGTCTGTGTGTGATTACATGTTATTTGCACACAATTGCATTATTCTGAAGATAACATTAGCGTTGCCTCTTTTTGATAAGTCGCTTAATGCCTTCCTTATTTGTAAGTCACTTTGGACAAAAGCGTCTGCTAAATGACATTTTGCTAAATGTTTTGAAAAAGTTGTTTTCAATATTTACAGCTTTCTTTATTTGTCTTATGGGTGTTTATATTTTTCTTGTCATTATGTGCTGCAAACAGGAGTGACATTTCAAACTATGCTTCTTTTTGAGGATAGCGCTTTTACTTTTTATACAATTCTATACAATATGTTTGTATAAGTTTCAGGCCCGTAGCCAGGGGGGGTTTGGGTGGTTCGGAAGAACCAGCCCTCACTGACAAAGGTCCAGAATTTGTCCGATACATGAGCTCGTTTGTCCTATTTTGACTGCTATGCCATCATAAATAGTGAAAATAACCCATCGAAAAAGGCTTTAAGACCAAGCGGAATCCTTTGTTGGCTGTCGCTTCTGTGCGACTTCTGCTATTCAGTTTTGGCCAATGCTAACCAATATTTTCATTTCACAATCTGACATAAGTGAAGTCATCTTTCACTGCTGCATTGTTTTTAAACAGAAAAAAACATTTTACAAGTAACTTTTATTCTAAATCTTGGACCTTATGCTTAAAACAAAAAATGAGCAATAAAAAGGTGTGAAGGACCAAAAGTGGACCATATTGAAATTGATTTGAATACCAATTTGGCTATTGTTGTTATCCATATTTTCAAATGTACATTTTTTACAAGAGAGGCTAAACTGTGAAGCTCTACATTATTATTATTATTATTATTATTATTACTTTTTTTTTTCAAATGATCAAACTGAGCAAAGTCGAATGTGCTAGCCAGTTTGTTATTTGCCTAATAAATGACAATAGACTACAGTTTTTAATTTAAAACTTTAACAGATTCCTATTTTTTTCTATATGATATATGATGTAATAAATATGTATTTTAAAAATAAGTATTTCTTCAAATTTCTTTATTATAAATCTTTAGGAAATATTTTTATATCATATTTATATCAAAAAGTGTGGTTAAAAGCTAAGTCAGCTAAAAATAGTGGTTAAAATGTCACTAAAATGGGCGAATGACTGCAAAAAAGTCCACTTTTTGAGAAAAAAGAACCACCCCTTTTACCAGGCTCGCTACGGGCCTGAGTTTATATAGTAAAAATGATTTTGAGCAGTCATGATTTATAAATTCTAATCTTTTGAATCAATGGAATCAGTTTTGGTAATATTCAGATTATATGTTCTTATAATTCTCATTCAGTTACACAATAATATATGCAAATAAACCTGCCATATGTGTGGTGTGTGTGTGTGTGTGCGTGTGCACGTGTGTGTGTACTATTATATAATTATATAATGGTTTAATGTATGTTAATAGCATAGTAATAACACAGTGATTAAAGTGGTTGAAAGAATACCTACGTGTTTTTTATAAGGTTCTAAATGTATTAATAACATAGTAATAACACAATAATATCAATATATATATATATATATATATATATATATATATTTTTTTTTTTCTGCATGCTTCATTTAATTCATTATTCATTAATTTAATTCATATTTGCAAATAAAACTTAGCTACTAGGATTAGATATTACAAGTTAGTAATACAATTAGTTATAAATGTTTTGTAAACTCAAATTCCAGCTGAATAAATCGCACATAACTCAAAAGTTTTCAATAGTAGATTGATAAAGATTGATAAAGAGAAACTGATATACTGTAGGGCGACGCGGTGGCGCAGTGGATAGCACGTTCGCCTCACAGCAAGAAGGTCGCTGGTTCGAGCCTCGGCTGGGTCAGTTGGCATTTCTGTGTGGAGTTTGCATGTTCTCCCCGTGTTTACGTGGGTTTCCTCCGGGTGCTCCGGTTTCCCCCACAAGTCCAAAGACATGCGCTATAGGTGAATTGAGTAAGCTAAAATTGTCCGTAGTGTATGTGTGTGAATGAGTGTGTATGAATGTTTCCCAGTGATGGGTTGATGCTGGAAGGGCATCCGCTGCGTAAAACATATGCTGGATAAGTTGGCGGTTCATTCCGCTGTGGCGACCCCAGATTAATAAAGGGACTAAGCCGAAAAGAATGAATGAATGATATACTGTATAAAGCAACTAATGACATTTTGTTTTGTTCAATGATATGTGAAGGGGCGTTAAAACATAGCAATATGTGTGATGTTTCATTTTGCATAAAAAAGGTGACTTGTATCTTATCACTTTGCTTTATAAGGAGCAGGCTGCATGGGTTGGGTTTGGCTCATGACCCCCATTTTTAATCTAGTAGGCAGAGTTTCATAGTCCTAATAATACCCCACTGTACTGCACACGAAACACTGGAGCTTTAAAGTTCAGAGAAATAATGTATCTTCCCCTATATAGAAAGGACTTTGAGGGCCAAAAAACAAGAGAATACAAGCTAAAATGATAGAGGGAGAGCGAGACAGATAGACTTGAGAGAGAGATAAAGATGAGAGAGAAAGATGCGCAGTGATGTAAAGGTCGGGTAAGCAAAGCATTAAAAGTTCACCTCAGTAGCCATTAAAAATGCTGAATTAGCTGTCACATAAATCATCCCACAGCACCACTGTCACATTTCTTCTGCAGGAAACCTACAATTTTAGATGAGCTATGAGCCAAGGCAGAGAATTGCTCTGCTTCTCCTCTTTGATCAGAGTCCATGATATCCCACAACCTCTCTTTCACCTTCTGCAAGTCTCTATAGTATATGCTTTTGAAGAAGGGCCAGATCATTAGTCTATAGGCTTATCCAGCACAATTTGAATGCTCTGTCACTGGTGGCTATGGGCTATGTGGACACAATGACAGTGGCAAATGTAACGAATTGACTTGCTAATCTCAGCGGCATGGACAACAATTGCTCAGGAGTGGTTAAATAGCTCGGGGATAAAGAAAGTTTGCTAATGGGATCCTTTGAAGCTAACGGTTTTTACTGTACGCACAGCTGAAGTGAAAATTATTAGCCCTCCTGTGAAATTGTAATTCTTTTACAAATATTTCCCAAGTGTTGCTTAACAGAAAGAAGATTTTTTTTAACACATTTTTCAACATAATAGTTTTAGTAACTAATTTCTAACAACTCATTTCTGTTGTCTTTACCATGATGACAGTACATAATTTTTTACTAGTTATTTTGCACAACATAGGCTCATTCTGAAAACGTAGCCCTACTGTATATACGTTTCTGGAGATCGCGAATTATGTAGCCAGAAATACGTATGGCTGCATTTCGTCTTTAAAACAAACGCTACGGGGCGGTATGATGCCGCTCCTTTTCGCACTTACCAGCTGACCGCTTACCTCCGTATGGACGGCTTTCCTGCTCTTACCAGTTTGTCCAGTAGCTCGCCATGTTTGTCGGCTGACTTGAGACACAGAGAGGAATTGACCACGACAACGGTGTTCGAGTCTGGTGAAGAATGGTTTCAGAAAGCGGGTGAGACAAAAACAGAAGCCAAAATATAAATTAAACAAGTAAATAACAGGGTGAGAATGTGGTAAAACCTGAAAACGTGCTAAAAATCAGGCGAGGGCTTTTCTTTTTCCGGATTGCTTTTTAAATCTGTCGGTTGGGTTTAGGGAAGTGGGTGGGCGAGTCAATCGATGCTTTTGAAAACACTATTGGTTGGGTTTCTGGAAGGAGGAGGGTGGGACAGTCAATCGGTCAATCAGTAAGTCAGTCGTTAGTCGACAGCAGCCTCTGGTGGATTTACGCGAAAACAGCAGGCGTGAATGGCACTAGCGAGAGGAATTTGAGATCTGAAAAAGCGTACACAGCGGCCTCTGGTGGGTTCGCGAAAACAAAAACTGCAAAAAAACATAACTCCTGTGACGTATTTCACGATCTCCAGAAATGTATATAGGGGTACGTTTTCAGAATGAGCCTGGGTTGATTTTGCAAGATACTAGTATTCAGCTTAAAGTGCCATTTAAAGACTTAACTAGGTTATGATGTTAACTGGGCAAGTTAGGATAATTAGGCAAGTTTTTTGGATAACAGTGGTTTGGATGAGTGGTTGGTCGACAATCGAAAAAAGAAAAGAAAAACTATTTTTATTCCAGGCAAAATAAAAGAAATAAGACCTACTGTGAAAATGTCCTGGGTCTGTTAAACATCACTTATTAAGTTATTTAAAATTTTTTAAAAAAGAATAAAAATTTCACAGGAGGGCTGTATGTATGTTAGTACTGCTTTCTGTTTTCATAACTCTTGCTTGAACAGCATGGACTGATTCATCTAAGGTAAAAACTGGCCTTTGCCTGGAGTAAAGTATATACATACTGTATAGGGATAATCAATGGCTTTCCGTGTGTTAAAATATTTTAAATGCATGATATGGCGGCAAAGAACCATCCGACGTTCATTTAGAATCAAGATTATATTTGTAAAAACACATTGTGAATAAACGTTTGTTATTCGCAGTCTTTTTTTTTTTCTTTATTCCTGCATTTAAATATTGCTTGTTCTTGTGATAAAGGTGTAATCAAAACTTGATTTTTTCCCCTCTTTCCCAGGGGCTCATTGGAGAGAAGTATGGCAGCATTCGAGTCCCAGGGGAGGTGGAGTCAGCTGAGTTTGAGATGATTTTGGATGCGGCAGTGGAGGCGGGACTAGACACACGGATCTTGGAGGAGTGGTACTGTCGGGATGAGAACTCAGTCCCACCTGCCTACTACCTAAAACCAAAAGCTGAGATGCTGAAAAACTATCAGAATTCTGTAAGTAGAGAGAATAGATCATATTAATTTCTTAGCATCCTTGTAGTTATTCTTGTGTATATATAACTAGAGTGTGTGTGCGTGTGCATGTGTGTAGTATTTAAAATAGAATCTCTTATGAGCAATTTAATTCTGAAAAAGTATCAAGTATCAAATCAAGGGTCACCAAACGGTAAAGTCTAGATTGGATACAGCTACGGATACTCACATCAATGTAGCGTAATTTTTTTTGACACTGTACAGACCATCCAATATTTTGCAATTCTGTGATCTCTGTATTTAGCGGACATAACAGAGCGCCATCTGGGTCTTTTTACATTTAAAAATATTATAGTATTTGCAAAAAGAATGTGCTCATCTGGTGTGCAAAGCCTCAAATTGTTAATACACACTTCTCACCCTGTGTGTGTGATCCACGTCATGTGACATTATCGCAGCGCTCATTCAAAGCCTGTTTTAACTATAGGCCATGTGAGTTGTATCACTCGCTAAACTTCTACATATTCTACATATATATGCATCCTGTTGTCATATGCATAACCCTCTCTCTCTCTCTATCTCTCTCTCTCTCTCTGTCTTTCTCTCTCACAGATACACACACACATACTGTAAGCATGCATGCTCTGCATCATGCCCACCAACGCATTCAAATAGCCATCTAACAACACGGATGCATTATTTTCAAACAGTTGGGTTCATTTTCAAATATGATACAGCAGCTTTAGGGGTAAAGTCAAGTTTCTCTCTGTTTCTCTCAGTGTTTTCTTTATATGTTTAAAAAAATCAATGATTCTCAAGGTCAAAACATTTATTAAGAAAGACATCATTTATATAAAGATGTGTATATTTGTGTATATTTTCACAGCAAAACAATAAAAGAAATGGCGCATAATTTGCTGCAAGTTTACCAAAAACCCACATGAACACCACATGATCAATCCTTTTAGTCACTAAAAATCAGATTTTAGAGGTAGGTGTTAAAACAATTCAATTTAATGGGTAATTTAATAAATCATACAATACTCTGTATAATTACTGTTTTTACATGAATCTGAAGGTTGGGATAATGTTTGGGATAGGGGTAGATGTTATAAATATGCAATTAATGAGTAATTCCATAAATTCATTCATTCATTCATTTTCTTTTTGGCTTAGTCCCTTTATTAATCTGGGGTCGCCACAGCGGAATGAACCGCCAACTTATCCAGCATATGTTTTACGCAGCGGATGCCCTTCCAGCTGCAACCCATCACTGGGAAACACCCATACACTCCCATTCACACACATACACTACGGACATTTTAGCTTACCCAATTCACCTATAGTGCATGTCTTTGGACTGTGGGAGAAACCAGAGCACCCGGAGAAAACCCTAATCAAACACACCTGAACAAGCTAATCAAGGTTTTACTTCGTGGTCACACTACAGCTTGAGCATGCAAAATTCTGACGTACAGTGCTGTGAAAAGGGGCGGGATTAAAGAAGATGATTAGACATTTTAAAAAGTGAGCGATTGCTCCATATTTAAAATTTTTGTACAAAGAGGTCACGTTTTGATCTTCGATTGGTCTCACGCAACCACGTGATGGGATTTCGCAGGTCAGAGTTCACCTAGCTTGAACTTTCCAATGCAGCGAAATTTGTCGCACAAGCTTGCATTTACGGTCTGCCGGAGTCGCATGCCTGTGAATGGAAGTCTATGGGGTGTAAACTGCAATGTGACCGCGGCTTTACTTGGTATATTTGAAACTTCCAGGCAGATGTGTTGAGGCATGTAGGTAGCTAAACTGTGGGACCTCCAGGACCACGATTGAGTTAAATAATATAAATATCAATTAAACAAGCTTTAACTTTAACTATTGGATTTTGTTCGGAAGAGCTCAAGAAACTCCAAAATACTGTTTGCTTGTTGATTGTCCCAAGTGTAAGATAAACTGGTGTTCCATTAACCCAGAAACTGTGCAAACAACAAATGCAACTGGACCATGAATTTAAATTAGACTAATAACACCCGAACCCAGATAAAGGACTTATTTCAGAAGTCTAGCATGCACCACTGCTTTTGAGGCACTCAAAACATGCACTCATACATTCAGCTTTCACAGACCTGACCTGTCCCGCGCACACACAGGAAAAACCTGTAAATGTCAGTGGCTGACCGCTGTTGTTGCTGTTTTATATGGAATGCTGTAGAAATGGCAAGCCCCAGAGAGAACACTCTTCACCGCCTATAGAGTTTAGTAGCTTCATAAATTCAGTTTGTCTTTTATTAAACCTTACTGGGGTTCCCTTTTCTTTTTTTACACACACACAAGCTCTGTATCTCTTTCTATCGCTCATATACACACACCGATCATATAGTGTGTGTATAAATCAGGTTTTAACGCAGAGTGGCTACAAATTGAGGGAGCGTCTGTGAAGCTGAGGGTCTCTGTTGGACTAAAATGAGAAAAGCAGCAGGGACTGAGTTTCTACCTGCACTCAGCAAAAACACCCACTGATCTCTCTCTCTCTGTTTCTCTCTCGATCTGTTTCTGTCCTCTGTCTATTTGCTAGGTGACTGGGTTCATGACAAACACTTCCTAAAATATTACCTCAGTAACACAGTGTGGTGTGTGCTTTCACTTTTCTGTATTGAGACAGACAGAGCAATTTGTATTGTTGGATGAACTCTGGTAAATTGGACCACTTTTTGACATCCCCCTACATTACACCACGATCCTATGGTCTTGGAAGTTGTCTGAGCTTTCAAAACAGATTTCTAGACATGACCGAGAAAAATTATAGAAAAGTTTCATGCTTTATTTTGTTTCATGATTCTTGGCTGTAAAATAATGAAACCATTAGAAATAGAGAGAAGTGCTTTGTAAAATTATAAATAAATAAATAAATAAGTTAACAAGAACTAACAATGAACCACTTTATATTCATTAACTAACATGAACAAAGTTCAATAATGAATGTATTGCCCATAGTTTGTTCATGTTAGTAAATACATTAACTAATGGAAACATATTGTAAAGTGTTACCCAGATACGTCCCAGTTATTGGTATTAATCTCATTATCTAGTGATGTTTTTAGAAAACAACAACAAACATATAACATTTTTATTAATATTATTCTGGCCAGCATTACGTTCTGATGTCACAGCTTCAATTGGCTGTAAATTATTATAGCCTCTTGATAAATAATTAGGCTAATATTTAAAAAATAATAATAATAACAGTTGCATTCATTGTCATGTTCTTGGCAAATGTGTGATTTTTGACTGTGTGACTGAGTATAAGACAAATATTAAATAAGTAAGGCAAATAATAATTCAAATATTACATAAGTGACAAAGGTGTGGTCACTTCAGCAAAACTTTGTGCCTGTTTACACCTGGTCACCTGTGTTTTTCTCTGATCGGATAGCTATCTGATTTCTGAAAATGGTTCCATTTACATTTGACTACATGAATGCCTCCGCTAAATGGATATGATTCTGATCTTCAAATGCCACGTTATGTACATTTAGCTAGGTTATGTCTACTAAAGTGTCCAATACACAGCATTTTATTTAATTAATATTATTATTTACAGAAACATAAGCTATATCTTATTTGTCATTCCAATAATTTTATATGCAGGCTGTTAAACATCATTACAAGCACACACGGCAGGCTTTGTGATTATAGATTATAGACCTGTCCAGTTTCGCCTGAAATGCATCCCAGACCACCTCCTGAAGTGGTCTGAGCAATCGGATTTATATCTGTCTCAAATGCTTTTCAGAGGGCATTAAGACCTTTCCTTTTCATGATGGGATAGCTATCCGATCAGAAAAAATGCATGAAGTGACCAGATGTAAACAGACCCTAAAGCACAGCTCACACAGGTGTCACTTTTTTAAACCAGACAACTTTCTGTTGATCAACATTGAAAATTCATATTACTAAAATGAACTTATTTTGAAATGTTCATGTGCAAATCTTTTGCCCACAAATGAAATTCCAGATTTTGTGGATTTCTATTGAAGAGCAGTTGGTGTTACAACTAGAAATTTCAGAGGCAGCAGATGATTTCCATTACAATCTTCCAAAAGAAGCAAATTTGTGAAAGGTTGCAAAATCAGAGCCAATGTCTTCTGGCATACCAAATAGATTAACACAAGTGAAGAAAATACTCTCTCTTTTGCCACACATCCTCTGTTTTCAGTGATCCTAACAGTAACTATTGCCACATCAAGTGCAAAATGGGTTAAGAGATGCTTTATTTTAAGCTTTAAAAAAGGTGAAAATACCAGTAAAGAGACTACAACACACTTTGTAATAAATTACATTGCATATAATAGTCTCCTACTATACATTTTGTGCTTGTAAGAGGAACTCTGAATGCATATGCAATAAGCTCTGACCAAAAAACTGCTGTGTCCATCTCTTTTCATCACTAATCTTTCACTGTGAGTTTTTAGTAAATCTTTTTTTTTTTTAATACCAAAGGAGGGTTGCATTGGGATAAGCTATAGTAAATCTAGCCATAAAAGTACAGTAGCTGTCATAGCTATGTTTATCAATACAGATAAAATAAAAAGTGCTAATAAGAACTACGGTATGCTGCATTTCTTATTGCTTTTAAAAGAAATTAAAGCATTAATGAACTGTACAGCAAGTGGGGATGAAAAGGATGTGGGTTTTATCTTTTAATGGTTTAAAATGGCCAACATACAAACCAGTGGAACCTATGATTCCATGTGTGCTTTTACCCCACAGATGGAGTCAAACACCGTAGCAAAATCAAAGAATGACAAGGCATGGAGGGCCGTCTCAGAGGAAATCAAGAGGATCTTCAGAACCTCTGTTTTACAGCTGCAGGAGAAGGGGACCATGAAGAGCGGTCAAGCCAAGAAATTTCTCTGCTCAGGTAAACTCTAGTTAAACTTATAGTTAAAACTGAACTCACCGCTAATAAATGTCAGGTGTTAATTTAAGTAGCTTTAAATGTCTGAGGGGGTTGCAATGTGTTTTGCAGCATTTCTGTTGTAAGTCCTGAACCGTCAATGAAGATATACTATACTGTTACTAGGTTACCAATACTACAGTCGGCTGCTCTAACAATTTGATAGAAACACACCTAATTCACATTTGTGATTTTTTTATAAACTTTGAAAGATGGAAAACTTTTTTTTCTCTCTATCAGTTCTCATTACCTTCACTGTCGACCTTAATCAGTCCTTTTGTTTATTTATATGGTGACATTTAAAATGAATTATAGTTAAAATTCATTCACACAAAAATTTTATAAACATTTGCTTATACAATAATTGTCTCTGACAATTTAATTGAATTGTTATTTGGCAGTGTGTATCTCTGTATCAATGTATCTCTGTATAACATAAATGGTGCTAAGGGGTAAAGAACTGAGAAATCAATTTTTCTTGACCTTTGACATACTGAAAGAGATGATTGTACTATAAAAAAACATCCAGGGCCAGGTTTACCCGATAATGATGTATCTTGGCTCTTAAGAATGTTCTGTATGTGCAAGTTTATGAACACTCGTTGTAATTTTACATGTGTATCACAAAACTGCACAATTGTGCAAGAACTTGCTCTACATACTAAGCAGCCACTGTCCATTTCCAAAGTGCTGAAAAATAACCTTATATGTTGTAGAGTTGTATCCTGAACATTTATCATCATCTCATGGATTAGGTTAAAAAACATAAGGTTATGCATAAGAAATATCCAATGCATGTATGGTTCTTGTGCGTGTGTGTGTGTGTGTGTGTTCATATATGACCATATATTAGATTTCTGTATGGAACTGCACTTGAGTATTTACAGATGCAATATCTGACGATTGTCCTCTTAACGTTGTCTACTTACAGTGCACTTGGACTTTAGCAATTACTCCAGAGTACTGTAGGTCTATGACAATTTTCAAGTGGTACTTAACGATGCTTTAGGGAAACAGACCATAATATTAAGATCAGTCACACAATCCTTTTTTTACTATCTAGTTTATGATGCTTTTGGAGAACACACAGCCCAGTTAGTTTTGTTATAAGTTAAAAACAGCATATATTGAAGCCAATCTGACCAAACTGACAGGTTGTGGAATGCAACATTTTATTATGTAATAGTGTGGCTAAACCTCACCCCTGCAGAATAAGATCAACACCCACCAATTTATGCTTATATTAGGTACATAAAAATATAGACAAATATAGGTCTACGCAGAAACCATATGGTGAATGTGGTTTTGATGACAAGAGACCCTGTTCAATTCACTTATCTCTATTCCTAACATTAGGAAGAAGCAGATTAACTGTTTTGTTGTTTTGTTTTTTAAATCAGAGTGAACTGGAAGTTGTTGAGAATTTTATTTCAGTATGTTGATGTTCTTCCAACTAAAACAGAATATTGAGTAGCGAACTGTGCTTCCTTTTTGACATCATTTCCTCATAACAAAGAGCATAACAAACTAACAGTAAGAGGGGCATGGTTAAGATTGCTGTGGCTGAAACCATCAAACTGACGTCAACAGAGAAAGACCGCCACACTAAACGCAGAAGTAAATGGTAAGACTTTGATTGAAGTGAACTTTTTTTTTTTTTTTCAGTGGACTTGCACAGATTAATTGTTCACCTAAAGAATAACAATGTGCACTAGCAAAATAAACATTGTAAATTTTGATTTCAGATGGACTTACAGTAAACGTTCTTTTATTCACTTCATTAATTTACAAACAAGGCTCAAAGCAGGGCTGGCTTTTCAGGAATCTCACATTTACAGCCATGTTGATATTTGAAACCTCATATTTAAAAACGGTTCAGTATTTAGGAAATAAAAGCAAAATTACCTTCTTTTACTTGATACAAATTGTCTACAACATAATGTCTGAAGCAATTTCCAGGCAGCAGTCAACCACATCAAGGAAATCTGAGGGTGTTAAAAAGCCTAAATTTTGCTCTAAACACTTGAATGGTTCTTGATGCGTAGATTGTTTGCCTGTAGAATTACATGCATAATTAAAACAGCTAAATCATGCAACAGAGCCATAGTTTATACAGTGTCTTTGTGGCTTCACAGAGAGATCGTATTCAAAACTCACAATGAATGCTAATGTTATTTATATCCCGCTCTTGAAAGTCATTGTGACTAAATTAAAATTTGCCCGTATTAGCCTACATAAGAGGTGATTTAATCAGGCTAACTTAATTCATCCAGGTTAATCCAATATTCAATGATACAGTTAAGTCTCATCACCATACCCTACATTAGAGACTGTGGGTCAGCTCTGGAGAACGAGCAGATTTACTGCTTGCTCTTTTATGTCATTCTGGGAGCATGGGCTCATAATTCAATCACTGATACAGTTAAGTATTCATCTTGACATGCAGAAGATATGAAACAACTGCATTCAGATGCTTCCCTAAGCGAGCATTTCTTTGTTTTTTGTTCACATTAATAATAATTTGCTCTCAGTTGCAGAGGTGCATTTATTGAAACTGAGGTCTTCTGTCTGACTTCAAAGCATCAGCAAGTTTTTCTGTCATCTGCTTGTGTGCTTTCTCTGATGTCTGACAGATGTGCCATCCTGTGGGTCTTTATTAAAAAAAAAAACATCACTACATCATAGGAAATATTTATCATATTGCAGAACAGGAAATCTAATCAGGCTAACTATATTCACAAAACATATGCAAGCAATAAAACAGTAATGTTGATCTGAGATCAGATTGCCCATTGTCCTCTTATGATCAGTTTCTTTTGTAGTATTAGACATTACATGTAATGACATAATATCAAGTTTAAGATGATTTAATTTAATATGTAGTAAACTGTTCCCAGTACTGGGTTGCGGCTGGAAGGGCATCCGCTGTGTAAAACATATGCCAGAGTAGTTGGTGGTTCATTCTGCTGTGGAGACCCCTGATAAATAAGGGACTAAGCCGAAGGAAAATGAAATGAAATGTAGTAAACTGATTATGATAAATGTAATAAATTATTGCATATTTTAAACAGTTTTTAGTAACTGGTAAATATATGCCAGGGAGGTATTTGGGGAGGTATAAAGCTCTTGGGTATAAAGCTGTGGGTATAAAGACCCACAAAACACACATTAGGTTGGCATAGGAGAAACAAATCTCAATATCTGAATGAAAGTAACAAACTGTTTTCCATAAATTACAATCACTGGAGAGAGTATATAAATACCAGAGGTTATAAAGAGCCAAAGTGATACTGTTGCTGCACTTTGTGAAGTATTTGTTTTGAGAAACTATGTCCTTGGCTAGTATTATATTTAAATATTTGCATATGTTGACTAGTTTATTAATGGATTCTTTTTTAAAGCAAAAATTGCAACAGTCAATTTTTTAAGCGTTAAATAATCTTTCATAAACCATTCTATTATGCTTTTTTTTTGTGGTTAAGAACAATCTCTGACTATTATCAATCAGGTGTCATGATTAATTTGTCAGAACCATAATATATTTTAATGGTAAGAATGTCAACAAAAGAGTATTTATTTTCTAACATGGCTTCTATTTTCAATATTTCTATCAGAGTAAATGCAAAATGCATGTGAGATTGAGGAAACTCTTTTTGTGGGGGGATTTGCACATTTACTTGCGGTCTTTGCATCCCCCCTACCTTCTTGTTTGCAAAACAAGCTGCAAGTGTGCGATACTAAGCTCACAAGGTTGGCAGGCTATCACTGAAACGCTTCCTATGGAGGTCTTTGATAAAACCAGGCGAGGCTGGATTAAGAGATCATATCGCTTTATTTTTTTCTGCTTCCTCAAGCCAGCTAAGAGACGGATCTAATCATTTGCTTAAGCCTGGCAAACGCGGGGGAAGCGCTCACCTCATGACATCAAATTAAGCATGTTTTCTGAAAGTGCCACTGAAGTGTTTTAGGAGTAAATAGTGACAGATGAAAACCATGAATGAAACACAAAGATCCTGCCATATACTATAGAACTGCATAATTATTATGCTCTTTCTGTTTTCTCCTGTCTTTCAGCCTTAGAGGATGAACTGGACTTCGCATTGGGCAAGCAGACCCCAGCCTTCCTCAAAAAATGTGTATGTTACATTCGGAAGATATCCAACTTTGATCGTTTCGCTAAACTCCCTGAAATGGCACGTTACATGGACATTGTTGTGAGCGATGACCGTGTCATGAGAAACCAGGAAGCCTACGAGCGTCTACTTAAGGTCAGAGATGAGTTCATTCCGATGGTGGTGGCAGCATCCAATCTTCGAGTCTACTCATCGGTCACTCACTGTGACATGAAACTTGGCTACTCGCAGGAAGTAGAGAGCCATTACGTCGAAGGTCTGTGTAAACAGTTTTATGAAGACATGGTGGACATCATCCAGGCGACAGTTCAGCAGAACTTTGACACAGAGACAGATACTCTCTATGATGAAATTATACAACATCTGTCGCTGTGCAAGACGTTTTCATCTTTTTATGTGTACAAGAGTGAAGCCTTGGATATAGTCCAGGAGTACCTGTACCCCTCGAAAGGTGGTCGAATAACTCCCCTAGTGGTTTATGGAGGACCCTGCACTGGAAAGACCTTGTTACTTGCTGAAGTGGCGAAACAGGTGAAAAGCATGTATAGTATGCATGTATGCAAGTGAGGGGGAGAGAGAGAAAGCAAGTGTGAACATACTGACCTGCTTTTTAAGGCCATCTGGATGCCGGCACATGTTAGATTAATGTTGCGGGATGCCTGGATTTTGCCTAAAGCTGTTCTTTGCTTCCTCTGACTTAATATCTGATGTCATTGCATGAGATTCAAATTAGCATTAAGGTATTTTTGGCAACTGTTACATGAATTTGTCTACCGTAAAGGATTTTGTATGCAGATTCCCATGTGCATACAGATCTTTGCATTTGTAAGCCCTTGTAAGACATAAATAATTTTAATAACAATATTAGATATAGTTATTGTTATGTGTCCTCTTAGCCAATACTTCAGGCTTATGGGTGTGGGTGTGTGTGTCATGTGTTGATGGTCAGAGTCAACAGTGTTGATAAGTTTGGGGGCAAGGAACAAAGGAGGAAGGGTAGTGTTGACATTTCCCATCACCCATGGCAACCCATCACAGACCTCAGCCTCTAATGTTAGTTCACAGATGATGAGCCTGGGGACCTTGACTAACTCCCTCGTCCTTGCTTGTTCTCTCTCTCTCTCTCTCTCTCTCTCTCTCTCTCTCTCTCTCTCTCTCTCTCTCTCTCTCTCTTTCACTGTCCTTCTGTGTAAAGTACACACTAAAGAAACCTTCTAAATTGAAATTGAAATTTAATTTATTTTTATCAAGGGTGTATCACTGTCATGACTGTTACTTCTGGCATGATTAATTGTTTGGTGCAGCTAGCAAGTTTTTATACTGTCTTTGTCAATGTAGTACTGTATTAAGAATCATACAGTACAGCAAATAGGAGCAGGATGATGCACTCGTGTAGCAATCTGGACACACAAACCCCTTGGCTAATCACACAGACACACACACACAAGCACGCACACACACACTCTCTCTCTCTCTCTCTCTCTCTCTCTCACACACACACACAGACCTTTTTTAAAATGGTAGCTTTAGAAAAGCATTTTATCATTAATTGTCAGCCTCTGCAGAGAGAAATAATATTTCATGTTTTCATGAATCACAGCTGGGGGGAGCCTTTAACCACATCCAAGAGAGAGGTGTTGTGCTAAGGATGAGAGAATGATTCAAACTGATTTAGAAAATCTTCAGCACAAGAAATCCAGTGCTGACTCCATTGCTGTTGAGTACATTTGATTATCTTCTATACAGTCATTCTTCTCGGTTTTCCTTCCTCACACTCTGAGGTGTCAAGGTTAGTGTACAATGGATCTACTAAATAATGGATGGGCTGTAGTCATTTGAGTTTTGTTTACTAGAGCCTTATATACTTATAATCAGGCCAGAGCAGTTCCTGGGTTTTAAACCATGTATTATTATAACAACAGGTCACAACATCCTTTTAAACATTAGATCATGTATTTTTTTTTATATACATCATATCTGTTTTCAAATGGCCAATTTACTAAATTCATATTACAGAATTACAATTTTAACAAAAAATTAAAATAAATAACATACAGGTATTGAGCCTTTCATATGAATATAATATATAATTGAAATTAACATTCAGTAAACTGTCCATGTATTCTGTATTTCTGAGCTTCTGTTTCATTTTCATTTGTTTAGGCCTATTCGTGGCTACAGAAAGAGATGGGACCAGAAACAGACCCAGTGGTCATTGTCAGATTCATCGGTTCCACTGACTTCTCTACTGACCTCCGCACCCTGCTGCAGAGCATCTGTGAGCAGATTGCCATCAACTATCGGTGCCTGATCCATTTCTTACCAAACAAGATCCAGGAGATGAGAGAACTGCTGGTGAATTTGCTCGGGGAATCGTCATTCCACCGACCTCTTGTCATTATTCTGGATGCCTTGGAGCAGTTGTCAGACATTGACGAGGCCCGAAAACTGTGGTGGCTCCCTGTCCACCTGCCACGTACAGTTCGAATAGTAGTGTCCACCCTGCCCAACAAGCATGGAATACTGCAGAAACTACGTTGCCTGATACATGATGAAGATGGCTATGTAGAACTAATGCAAAGAGATCGCAAAGCTTGCAGTCAGACCCTTAAACAGCAGCTTCTGGGTGTCAAAAGGAAGGTGACATCTGGCCAACAGATATATGTTAATGAGGCAATGGCAAAATGTACACTGCCCATGTTTGTCAACCTCATCTACCGAGAGGTTGTTCACTGGAGATCGCACAAGGATGTGGATGACAAATCGTTGTGTTCCACAGTGCACGAAAGTATCGAGCAGCTTTTCTACTCAGTTGAAAATAAGCTTGGCTCACGCTTTGTCTTTCGGGCACTGGGCTACATCACAATGGCACGGGCAGGCCTGACTGAGCTGGAGCTAGAGGATATCTTATCTTTGGATAACAGTGTCCTAGGGGACATCATGGTGAGCTCTAATCTTAAAAGCCCGCTGCGTATTTCCTACGATTTCATAGCTCGGCTGAAAGAAGAACTTGAAGGTTATTTAGTGGAGCGTCAGGTCCGTAATGTAACACTAATGGTGTGGGCAAATCGGCATCTGCATCTCATAGCACAGAAGCTGTACCTCAGTAATGAAGAAGATGTGCATCAAATGCATAGCCTTTTGGCGGAGTACTTTCTTGGGGCATGGGCAGGCGGCAGAAAGAAAATATTCCACTGCGACAATAATCACTTTGCCTCATTGAATATCTCTCAGCATCGGAATCCTCATCACCAGCAGAGCCTTCATGGCCATGACAAAGCTTCTGCTGACAAGCACTCTTATGACAGACAGACACCTGAACAACCATGGGTGTTCCAATGTAATCTCCTGGAGCCGGACATCTTCTTTGTCAACCACCGTAAGATGACAGAGCTCACTTACCACTTGACAAGGAGTGGCCGCACAGATGATCTTATGTATGGTGTCATCATGAACTTCAGCTGGCTCTACACTATGATAAAGATAGGGCAGTTTGACAAGGCCCTGTCTGACATTGACCTAGCTTACAGCTATACGCAAGAAAAGGAGCTAAAGTTTCTTGCAACTACGCTCCGCAGTATAAAGCTCAAAGTGACAAAGAATCCAGCATCACTGTCTGCTGAACTACAGCAAAGACTCCTTCCAGTTGTCACATCCCTTCCTAAGCTCAGACATCTACTGCTTGAGTGTGACAAGGATGGCCCTAAATACTGCTCCATCGTGCCACTTCACTCTTCCATGGATGTCACCTACAGTCCAGAGAGGTTACCGCTCAGTTCTAGCTACATGCAGATAGTTGAGACTCTGCCTACATTAGCTCCAAACATAGTCATTGTGGCTCTTGAAGATGGGTCCGTCAGCACTTGGGATGTTGAGAGCAGACAGCTGCTAAGACAGATAGACACAGCAAGGTCAGTTGTTCTTGGCATTAGACTAACCACTGATGAGAAGTATCTGGTAGTGGCCACAACAAAAAATACACTGCTCATTTATGACAACCACAAGTCCTGTTTGTTGTCTGAGGTAGAGGTCAAAGGGTCCAAGCAATGTGGGATCGCTGGTGGAGTGGCATTTATTAATGGATTTACCTTGTCCAGCCACCATGCCTTAGCCTGGCTTGAGGCAAGCAAAGACGTCAGTGTGATTGATTTGCTGTACGGCTGGCCATTGTATCAGTTCCATTGCTGGTATGAGGTAACCTGTGTCCAGTGTTCCCCAGATGGAATGTATGCTTTCTGTGGACAGTACCTCAACACAACCACGATATTCCACCTTGGTAGTGGGGATAAGCTTGCCACAATGACTTCTGAATTTTCAGGTGGTTTTGTGAAGTCCATCCTGATTCTAGACACAATCAATCAAATGGTGATGATTGACAATGAGGGCAGTCTCTCTGTATGGAACACCAAAGATATCACAAATCCCAAGCTAATGGAGGATTATGACTGCAGAGGAGATGATAGTGAGGTGGTGGGCATAGAGCTCTCAGAGGATCAGCGATCCATTCTAATCTGCAAAGCAAGAAGCATTGAGGTTCTGGACACCAAGATTTGGAAGATGGCTGAAAAGTTTAAGGCCAAACGTACTGAGAAGTTTGTGGCAGCCGTTCTCTCCAAGAATAGCCAAAGTATAATAGCCTCCATGGAGAACACATCATCCATATTTGTGTGGAGGAGAGACAGTGGACAGTGCATGGCCAGCTTGATAGAGATATCGGGAGCCATTGTAAAGCTAATCAAATCAACACACCATAACTTGCTTCTGTCTGTGGCCAGCAGTGGGGTGCTTTCCGTGTGGGACATCGACATTATAACAGCCATGTCGAACATCGATAAAACTGGAAAACCTATCCAAATTCTGCAACTCTCTGGCAGGGAGGATTTTGTGTACACCATGGATGGGTCAGAAGTCATCCATAAATGGAACTACAGCACAGGTTTCATTGAAATGGTGTTTAAACATGAAGGACTTGTTGAGAACTGTGTCCTGACAACATCAGGTGACCTAATGGTGACATCTGATGATAAAAGTAGTCAGTACATCTGGCATACGACCACAGGTGAGAACATATTCCGTATCAATGGCCAGAAGATCTCACAACTTCTCATCACGCACAATGACCAGTTTGTTGTATCACTCTGTGAGCAGAATGCCTCTCGTGTTTGGAGGCTTGCCACTGGTCACAAGGTGTGCAACATTCTTGTAACACTCCAACATGCCCTCATTACTACAGCAAACACATTCCTTGTGGGCGCAAACAAGAATAAGCTGCTGGCTGTTAGCTTATGGTCAGGCAGTGTTTCCAAAAAGTTTATCTGTGATGATGGGATCACCATTGTTAACTTCAAGTT
This sequence comes from Danio jaintianensis, assembly GCA_903798115.1. Classification (NCBI taxonomy): domain Eukaryota; kingdom Metazoa; phylum Chordata; class Actinopteri; order Cypriniformes; family Danionidae; genus Danio; species Danio jaintianensis. The sequence goes on along the minus strand of CAIGQV010018273.1, from coordinate 4,092,830 downwards.
AATCCCTGACAGTCCAGATTTTGTTGTCTTTATCACTTCCACTGAAACAGTATTCATCTGGAGTGTTGCCGATGAGTCAGTGTGTAGACGGGTGCAGCTGCCCAACAACTTCTTGAAGAACCTGGAAGATTTCCAAATTTCACCAAATGGGAAATTGGGCATTGTGTCAAAAGGTGATGAGAACATCAATGTTCTAGACCTGCACAGTGGTAAGCTGCGTCTGGTGCATGCTACTGGCATAATATGGCGGCAAAAGCTTTCACGGGATGGACGCTACTTAGTGTACATCTGTTTCCAGAATTGCGATGAAGATGATGATGCAGGTGTGGTTTCAAGCCTGATTGTCATGAGATTGGCAGATGGTAAAAGTATCGGGACCTGTTCCCTCTACAAAACGCCAACCTATCTGTGCCTATCACAGCGAGCACTTAACATCATTGTCGGATTTGAGGATGGCAGCATTGGCACCTATACAGTTGTTGATCGTGTAGATGCTGCTCTAAAAATCAAGATCGCCACCTCAAACAGTCGCCAAATTGTTAACAATGCCTCACAGAAAGTACGACCCAAGTGTAGCACCAATGCCTTCAAGACCATTGCTGACTGTGTGTGGAGAGAATCCACTGAGGTCTTCTCTCGGGACAGTCCTATCAACGTGTCTGACAGTGGGGAGCCAGAGACCACCACACCCACAAAAAAAACTGAACTGCTGCAATGAGAGTGCCCTCTGTTGGACATTATGGGCCAGAAGAAACAAGGCCAGGTTTGGAACAGGTGATTATTGTTTACATCAACTTTGATTCAGCTGCACAGATGAGTTCTCTGGGTAACACACAGCAACTGGCCAATTGATATTAAGCTGCACTTAAGCTGCAATGCCACCTTGATTTCTGCTATCCATCAACAACTTCATGTAAAATGTCTACCATGAATTTGATATCATATTGAGGAACAAATTAAATTGAAAACAAATGTCATTCATCACAAAAGCCAGTCCTGTTATAGCTTAATTATATGTTCTTCCTTCTCATGTGTATGCCAGTGTGGCCATGTTGTATGTATTCAGTCCAATAAGCCATAATGTCACTTAATGCAGAAGCATAGAGAAATGTAAGATATTTTTAGCCATATAAAAGTTGCTGCCATTTTAGTTTGGGTTTTTTTCGAAATGTTCATCTGTTTGTTTATTAACGTCCTCTGGTACTGTACTAAAATCGAAACTTTTGTACATATGTGTACATATGTACTTTGGCTGCTGCAGTTTGTGCAACTACTTAGAAAATGTTACGTTGTGCTAAATGCAATCAAAGTGAGTGCCTGGATTTTAACTGTTACTTTGTTACAAAAACTGATGAAAAAAAAAATGCAGGGAATTTCTAAACAAAAAAAATACCTTGATACAAATAATCATCGTTACAATTCAGCATACAATGAACATTCAGCATACAATTATTACAAATTTGGTTAATTTAGAATTACAGCATTACAATTTGGAAAGTATATTTCAGTGTTGAGGTGTTCAGACTATAGTCTGAGGTCATCATGAGTTTCTTGGTAAACTCAGAATGCATTTTAGACTATCTCTGACCAGAGTGGTGTGGCAGTTAATTGCTGTAAATGACAGGCAGAATTAAACCCATCCTCAGAATTAAACCCCAGCCACAAATTACTGTCACTCTAGTTTTCGATCAATCGCATTATTTGATATTTTTATATTTCACCACAGCTGAAGTATTTTCAGCTATATTAAATTCATTATCGAGGGTGGTGCTGGGAAGAGTATTTCTATTTAAACGCCTCAGTGAAAGTATTTGAACTGGCAAACTGATACTGAGAAGGTCATACTCTGACTTGACTTAAAACAAGAGATTAACACTAGAAATGGCATTACATTAAAAGAATGTGTAATTCATTGTATCAAATGATGGTACAGCTGTGCCAAGCTACAGATGTTGATTATTGATTTGAGGACTAAACCACTACTGGAGATTCATGTGTAGCATCTCACCAAGAGTATCTACGCCTTAATAGTTGGGTCATCTTATACAAATGTGTATTTGTAATTGTTAGCTCATGTTCTTTGTGAGGTAATGGTTGAATGTGTGCTTGAAAAAGAAAACACTACTTTGTATTTTCATGTTATAGAGGACTATAGAGGTCAGATATTTATGAATAGATACTATGTTGTCATGAACAAGGCTGATTTATGAATGGTGTTTGCCATGGCAGTGTTTGGTGGTTGCACTTTATTTTAAATGGGTTGTACACCAAGGTTGACTTTGAAAAGGGTGTCACGAATGCGAACTCTACAATTTTTGCCTTCAGTTATGGGTAGTCACTGGCATGTCGCAAACGAAAGTAGTTTCAACACGATCAGCCATGCCCCATTCCAACTCTCCTCTCCATAACTCAAGGGCTATTCCGTCAAATTGTATGTTTACCTCTGGAAATACTGACATATATAGGCCCATTTACAACCCACAACCAGTAGCAGTATTCAGGTGTGATTAGCCTCTCCCGCTCAAGTGTTTGAAACCTACAGTATAGATAGCATACAATATTTGCCAAAGTTTTATTTATTTTTGTTTTTCAGAATGTTAAATGGTGTTGTTTGTGAGCTACACATTACTTTTCTGGCTTTGTTGTGTTTTCTAGCATAACTATGAAAAAGAAAATGCATTATCTTTGCGAAGATATTGACAAAGTCCTTCTCTATTATATTGGAATGCCAGTTTTAGAGTATATTTGAATGTGTCGATATGAGAGCAGTTGAACAGTACATTATATGTTATGTAACTTGAATGACTTTTAACTACATATGTTTGCAAAACATAGTTCACATACTGGTATTGAATGTGTTTATTGTATTATTTGTATTGTCGAGATTGAAGATCCCTGTTTAGAGATATATATTTTCATAAATGTTGTACTTACATTTTGTTACAAAGTTGTTTAAGTATTCTGGAAAAAGAAATAGCAGAAAAAAAAATTGTGTCTGAAAGCAATATGACTTAGTGTGTATGCCTTGTTTGTATGGGACATTTTAATGTAATAAAAGGTTTTTCTTTCTGCCTCTTACATCTCATTATTGTCATCTGGATATATTCGTCTAAGGTAACACTTTATTTTAAGGTCTTCTTGTTACACATGTTGCATATATTTACTATAGTCATCACAATTAATTATGCATAACTACATGCAACTCTAGACCTGACCCTAACCATAAAGTAAGTACATCAGCTGATACAAATCTTTCTTTTACTCAACTTGGTTTATCACAATAAGCCCTCAAGAGACAGATCACTTACATGAGGAATGCTTTGTTAAAAATATTCCCTACATGACCCAATCTGAAACTGAAACGTTGAACGATTTGGCTGATAGTAGCTTTACTCCCCTGTGCAGTGCGCAGATGTGTGTTAAAGTGTGTCAAAGAGTGGGTAGGTGCTATACCATATCAATATTTCAATTACTGCTTGAACACACCTCAATTCTCTTGCACACGTGTGCATCAGTGCAGGCATCAACACACAAACAAATAGTATCTAAGGGCAGGAATGCTGGTGTGTGGTCTCTATGGAAACTGAACCCTCAGTGACATCAGCCCCCTGTTGTGATGACTATGGAACTGGCATACTGTGTATCAGAAAAAAACAAAACAAATGCATTCCACTTTTTTAACATAAACTCGTCACAGCATAAATGCTCTTAGTCATCTCCCTCTAGGAACTCGCTGTGCTGTAACTGCACAATTGTCATCAAATAGTCAATATTTGCACTACTAAATATAGCACGCTTATTCTGATCATCCTCCAGTTTCTGCTTTCATTTCCTGGTGCGAGTATTCTAAGTAGGAGAGGAAATGTACTGCTGTAAATCATTTTGCACGATAACTTGTGTACAAAATAAGTGGCTGTGAATTAAAAATAGATCAATAAAATATAACTGATGAACACAATACTGTTTAAAAGTTTGCAGTCAGAATGTAAGTGTCTATTAGGCTTTACCAAGGCTGCATTTATTTAATTCAAAATACATTTTATAATGCCATTCATTCATTTTCCTTTGACTTAGTCCCTTTATTCATCAGGGGTCACCCCAGCAGAGTGAACCGCCAACTTATCCAGCATATGTTTTACACGGCAGATGCCCTTCCAGCTATACTCTTACATTCACACACATATACGGCCAATTTAGTTTATTCAATTCACCTATAGCGCATGTCTTTGGACTGTGGGGGAAACCGGAGGACCCGGAGGAAACCCACGCCAACACGGGGAGAACATGCGAACTCCACACAGAAATGCCAACTGACCCAGCCGGGACTCGAACCAGCGACCTTCTTGCTGTGAGGCTACAGTGCTAAACACTAAGCCACTGTGTTGCTTCACATTTTATAATGTCATTTATTCATATTGGGGCAAAGCTGAATTTTCTACAGTAACTCTTCATGGTTACATGATCCATTATAAGTTATTCTAATATGCCAATTTTGTATTCAAAAACTGCCTTTAGTATTATAATAAATAAGGGTTTGATTATAATCAATCACTATGTTTTAAGTATATTTTAATTAGTAGCATTTATTTGACATGCGCTTGTACTGTAAGTAATCTATCAAAAAAGAAGGAAAATTGTCTATAATTGTATTTACAGCAAACAGCAAGCCAACATGTGTTCCACAAGTTTTGATAATGCTGCAGGCTGCTGACAGAGCGAACAAATGATTGAATTAATGAAGTGAAGTGAATTAATGAATACACACACAGGCTGCACGGTGGCGCAGTGGGTAGCACGTTCGCCTCACAGCAAGAAGGTCGCTGGTTCGAGCCTCGGCTGGGTCAGTTGGCATTTCTGTGTGGAGTTTGCATGTTCTCCCCGTGTTCGCGTGGGTTTCCTCCGGGTGCTCCGGTTTCCCCCACAAGTCCAAACACATGCGCTATAAGTGAATTGGGAAGGCTGTAGTGTATGGGTGTTTCCCAGTGATGGGTTGCAGCTGGAAGGGCATCCGCTGCATAAAACATATGCTGGATAAGTTGGCGGTTCATCCCGCTGTGGCGACCCCAGATTAATAAAGGGACTAAGCCGAAAAGAAAATGAATGAATAATACACACACACACACACATATATATATATATATATATATATATATATAGAAACAGAGATAGATAGATTAACAAAAACTGAAAAATGTGTTGGGCTGCACGGTGGCGCAATGGGTAGCACGTTCGCCTCACAGCAAGAAGGTCGCTGGTTCGAGCCTCGGCTGGGTCAGTTGGCGTTTCTGTGTGGAGTTTGCATGTTCTCCCCGTGTTTGCGTGGGTTTCCTCCGGGTGCTCCGGTTTCCCCCACAAGTCCAAAGACATGCTGTATAGGTGAATTGGGTAAGCTAAAATTGTCCGTAGTGTATGTGTGTGAATGGGTGTGTATGGATGTTTCCCAGTGATGGGTTGTGGCTGGAAGGGCATCCGCTGCGTAAAACATATGCTGGATAAGTTGGCGGTTCATTCCGCTGTGGCGACCCCAGATTAATAAAGGCACTAAGCCGAAAAGAAAATGAATAAATGAATGAATGAAAAATGTGTTTTGATGTTCTGATGAAACATCATTACTCACCTTTATGGTTGTTCCAAACCCATGGGATTTTTAAAACAAATTAAGATATTTAATTTATTTTAAATCAAATGTGGAATATTTATGTTCCTTTAATGAAAATTTGCACTCAAAACTGAGAAAATTCAAAATGTTATTTAAGAGATTTTATAAAAATCATTTGTGTAGTTTAATACATGTTTTGAAATGAGACAATCATTTAATAAGAAAAGCATATTTAATTTATGCTTTCATTAACATATAAACACTGCTCAGTGAATTATATTAACAGCATCAAATTGGGTCACATAAGCTCAAGCAAGAACCAATAAAATTTATTGTTGTATGTCACACCTATCACATTTGAGCTTCCAGTAACCAATAAGGTTTGATCTTGCATGTCAACCAATATGAATAAACTTCTGTTTCTCTCAGGTCAATGTTTACATCAAAATAAATGTCTAAATAAAGTGATTAGGCCCTATCATACACCCAGCGCAATAAGGCGCAAGACGTGTTTGATGCTATTTGTTGCTATTTTCAGACCAGCGCAACCCTATTTTTCACGTTTTGTGCCAAGTTGCTTAAATAGCAAATCTATTTGTGCCACTTTGTGAACTTGTGGGTGTGCTGGTCTAAAAAGGAGGTGTGTTAAGGCGCATTGTTGGCACGCTGCTATTTTGAGGAACTGAAATAGACAGCGCTTTTTTCAGTTTATTCATAACAATTTGCATTTGTATAATGTTATTATTATTAGTAGTATTATCTTTTATATGCATATTTATATTTGTTTTATTAAAAACAAGCTTAGATTTGTCCACCTGTCGGGTTTTGGACCATATGGGGCATAAGAATAGGATGTGTGCTTGGATATAACTTTTTTGATTTTGACCACACTTCGTTATTATTGTTCATTTATTCGTTTGCTGGAAATTAGAACTGAATTTAGAAATACTTTTAAAACAAATCTTTGCACTTAACAAACAAAATTAAATATGTAGGCTAATGGATGTCTTCAGTGGAGTGAGTTTCCACCATTTCCTTATCCACGAAAGTAAAGGAGAAAAGTAAAGAGTAAAAGTAAAGAGAAAGTAAAGAGGCCGAATGGAGGAAGCTCATTCTTTATCCTCACGCTGCAGATGGTCTGTTTAACTGTTTTCTCGCTAGTGAAGCGATCCGTTTTTCCACTTAAAAGTCCGCCATGTAAATAGCAAATGGCGCGACACAACTGACTCTTAAAGGGAATGCAGGTGAGACTCTGATTGGTTTAATGCACGTTATGCTCAAAACACACCCATAACTCATTAAGAGAATAAGCAGAACCCTGTTAGACCATGCACCAGGGCTTAAATCATATTTTTCCGTCCTTAAAATAGCAAAAGTGGATTCGGACACGCCTCTAATGCTTTTGACCCGTTAGCTTTGAGACTTTACACCTAAATCATTAAAATAGAGCCCATTGTGTTTATTGAAAAGACTTAGATTAAATCAATCTCTTAATAAATGTAAATATCTTAATTTGTGTTCCCAAAATAAATAGGTTTCCTATGGGTTTGAGCTCCCCTTATATGAGGGATGGGCAACTTTGGAACTGGAGGGTCTCAGTCCTGCAGAGTTTAGCTCTTATACTTAGTTGTATTTATCACTGCAGACCAAAGACCTCCAAGTGGGAGGGACTTATCTTATGCTGCAAGTTGGTTGGGAGACCTCCAAGTGGGAAGGACTTATGCTGTGGTTGTCAAAAGAGGCTGTACATTGAGCCTATTTGATTTGTCCTTATAGGACCTTCCTTGTCTCGTTTATTGATGCCCAAGGTAATGAATGCAGTATCTTTGTTTGGATAAAAGTGCATTGGTTTCCATGCAGATAATTCAGCCTATGATAAAGCAGATACACGTTTTCAAGCTTCAATAATTTATCAGTATTAGAATCTACCAATTTGCGCAAAAAAAAAATCATTTGGAATCAGCAATTAAAAATCAAGACTGCTGTATCACAAAATATGTTACTGAGAGTTTTCATTAAATTATGAATTTAAAATGAGCTTTGTCACTTTGTCATTATGAATTATTTCCCTGTGACAAAGCTGGCAACCCGATGTGGGTAGGCTATTTTAAAGGTAGATGGGACAAAGGTGCCACTACTGGGAATGTGCATATCAATATAACATAATTGTTGTCACACCGTACAACAGTTACTGTTTTTGCATTGCTGTATGGGGTAGGTTCAGGGTTGAGGTAGGTGTAGGTGTGCAAATTAATGGAATACAATAGGTTGGACTGTGTCATGTACAAAACTAGTACATCATAAAAATAATAATAAAAAAATAAATCACTCAAAATCCCTAGGAGGTTTGTACAGCCCACTTGGATCTCACATCACATCCCACCCATTTGGAGCTGACCCTGGCCTTTTGTAGCTGATCAGACTTAAGTAGACATTGGTTTAGTTTGTTCATGTGTTATATTAGGGTCAGAGGAAAAACTTTGCAGGACTGGACTGAAGTTGCCAGATCAGATTTCATAAACATATCATAAATATATCTAGAAACTTCTGGCAAAGATTTAACTTCTGACATCATAAACTAATAAATGTTTGGACCACTAGAGGGTGAACACATGGTCAGAATTTATTTATTTATTTATTTATTGGTGAACTATCCATTTAAACAAAGTGAAGGAGAAAATGACTGCTGCACTGACTGACTGGTATTCTTCATTAGCTTTTTCTTCCTCTACAACAGCTACATCACCTTGTCTTGACGTTGCAGTGCATATTTACATATATGAAAAACTATTTGAAGCATATTTTATGTTTCATAAACAGCAACATTTACATGTATTTTTTGTACAGTTCAAGAATCATCAGCAAGTTGAATAATTATATAACATGGTGAATGTATATGACTGTCAACAAATGTGACAAAACATTTTATTCATAATTAAATATAATTTTTTGGCAGTTTTAAGATTTTACCCCAAAATGGGCAAGAATAAACCTGGTGTCCTTTTTTATTTCATTCTGACCAATAAGAAATTGAATTTGAAAACAATATGCTTGTATTCTCGACTTCCCTCGAAGGGAAAGTGCAGTAATAGCAAGAGAAGGCAGCATCGTGGCCTGGTGGTTAGAGTGTTGGACTCGTGATCCGAAGGTTGCTGGTTCGATACTCGGTAGGTTGGGGGGAGTGAATGACCAGCACTCTCCACCACCCTCAATACCA
>CAIGQV010018273.1:4065787-4083614 GCA_903798115.1 Danio jaintianensis | reverse complement strand
ACAAATTCCAAGTATGGGACACCATACTTGGCCACACTACACTTCAATTTCAATCAATTTCAATCAATTTCAATCAATTTCAATCATTAGAATAACAATGAGAGTGAGTAAATGATTAAGGAATTTTTACTTAAATTAACTCCTTTAACACAGCTAAAAATAGCAATTTCAAGAAAAGAAAAAAGAACACACACACTTTTATGTTTGGCTCGGCTGCTGTTTTTATACTTAGGCCCATATACTATGTCTCCTAAAATATTAATAAGTTGAACAACATCATATTGTAAGTCAGTTTTTGCCATATTCATAGTTCACCAGTATTTGTGAGGACATTTTCAAACTTTTAGCCCTCACAAATACAGTACAATACAAAACAGACCCATGCATGTTTTACTCTATAGCTATAAGCTACATACTGAGAAATTAATTCATTTACAATACATTAAACTCCACTTGACAGTCAGTCACACAAAGAATATAACTTATATAACCCTCAGCTGGCGTTCAAATGTGAGAATGATCAGTTATTTTTGCTTACCCCAAGGCATTGCACACTTTCTACACACGTCCTGATTACTGATTAATATTAAGCAAACACTGTGAGCATAAGTAACCAATAAGGTAGGGAATGTTGAGATAAAGCCAGTAATATTTACACTAGCCTATGTAACATTTAAAGTAACTTTTAGTAGGTCACACTGATGTCTTAAACCTTAAATCCTACTGTAAACTTAGAAGCTCAAGTTCACTTTTTTTAGAAAATGCTTTAATATCACTAATAGAGTACAACGAAGTTCAGCTTTTATTTCTCTGTTTGGTTCAGATCCACTTGAATGCACCTGATACACCTGCCTAGGCTGCATGACGGTCATTTGTGCTGCTGCTGCTGTAATTATTTTCCTGCGTGCCAAAGATTTAAAGTGTGTTTCCCAGTCCGCTGTGTTTTCCTGATCCCTCGTCACATGGTTTGTCATTAACTTGCCGAGCTCAGGCCCTTCCCAGGACTGCCGTCTGAAATTCAAATGGACGTGTGGAGGAGCGGAGTCACGGGGGACCTTGGTTTACTCGGAAGGGAAAATACACGTAAAGAAGGAGGAGGAAGCGGCTGCGATGTGCGCGCGACGTCTTCTGGTCATGGGAGAAGTTTTTGGGACACTTCGCTTTCTTAAAATCGCTTCGGTTTTAATTTAATTTATTTAGGAAACACGAACTGGGAAAATAAATGAACGCCGGAGTTATCCGTGAAATTGTAGCCCATCTGGCAAACGACAGCCACACCTTCATCATCAGTAGAACAGGTAAAGGTTTACATCATATAAGAGCCAAAGTTTTTCCTCTCACCTGTTGCGCAGGGTTCGGTTTAGTTCCGTATTGGACATCAATAAACAAAGTGCACTTTATTTTGGGTAAAAGGATCTTACTTTGCAGTATTAGTATTGCCTTTGTTTAGGAATATGGGCGATACAGTGTATCGAGTTGATTAGCAGTAGGTGTTTATTATTAGCCTACTTGCTGTTTAAGTTTCTTGTTTATAAGCTGTACTTGCCCAGAAGAAAGTGTGTTTTACTTGTATTTGATAGCTTGTTTAGCCGGGAAAAAAATCCATTCACCTTCATGTCAAACCCATGATGGAAGTCGCGCTGAGCTTTTTCTTAGTTGCAATAAATAGTGACTAATGATGTAAAAGCTTCAAAAAATGATAGAAACGTTATCTTTTTGTAAATCAATTTGTTTGCTGTATTATAAAGTTTTATAATATTTATTTATGGAGAAAATGTATTCCTTTTTATCTTAAATTGCTATCTCTTGCTTTTGATTCAACATTTATTACATATGAAAATAAAAACATATAATTTTTTCTATTTGGTTTGGTGGGGATTTAAATAATTCCTTAAAACTCTCTTTCTGGCACTTTGCCTTGCTTCGGTATATATATATATATATATATATATATATATATATATATAAGTTGTAAGGTGATTCAGGCAAACTGCAGTTTGGTTGTTATTTGTATATTTTTAAATGTGCTTGAAGCCATTAATACTACAGTGAACTGACCTTTACCTTGTAGAAGAAGGTGTGTAGTTTGTAAAAGGTGTAGTTCTGCCCTTTGACAGTTAAGGCTTGAAGAAATAAAACATTAATAACCTCTTGCACTTGCCACATCCATCTAACGTTTTCTGATGCCACTTTCTTGACAGCTACTTTATGAAATGTTACATTTTGATGCATTTTCCTAATAAATTAAAAAATTTTCATGTAACCAAAGTTCTTCGCCTAAGAGTGACTACTATAATAAACTGATTCTTATTATTATTCATTAGTTTAAATTATTTATTTTAGTTTTTACAAAAAGATTGACAGTTAAACTCACTCACATCGTTCAAATCATGAAATTCATTTGAACGGTAGTGTATTAAACGCTTTTGACACTAAAAGTAAAAACTCATAAGCAATTTTGGTCATTTAAAAATATCCCTCTCACATTCTAGAGTATAGTTTTGTCCACTTATCCAGTCACTGTAGGCTCAGTAGACTTAATGTTTACAGTAGTTTTGAGGGGGGCTGAGCAGGTTTATGCAGTTTGTCTAGGTGTTTACAGTCAGACTCTGTTTACTTTTCAGCAAGGTCTTCTGTGCTGAGTAAGGTGTGGTCTGAGGTGCCCTACAAAGGCCCACTGGGTCTTGTGCTCTGTCAAGCTCCGGGATTTTACCTTGACATTTACACTACTGGTGTGTACACAGACTAGCCTGTTTTGTACATCTGAGCATGACGTTTTGTAACACAAAGCAGCACCTTTATCCGTGGTTCAATATTCACAGTTTTAATCTCTCCATCTATTTCCCTTTAGCCATTTCCCACTTTGTAAGCATGACTCTCTTTGAAGGTGCTAAGTATTTTTTTTGATGTAGTTCACTACACTAACCACCGAAGGCCTATTTGTTAATACATCTTTTGTCTTATGACCATGGATCTGTTATTATGATCGCTAATGCTACAAATACTTCATCTGCAGCATTCATAGATGTTGTGGAGGCTTTGTTGCTGTGGAGCAAACGTCTGTTTCTGAACACCTTGCTGACTGTCATGGGACGCTCGGAGAATTGCTGCTGTTCCTTTTGCGTCAGTTCATTTAGGCACTGCAGTCGAGCTCTAAATAGCTGGAAAAACTGCATAAGATGATTTTTGTTGATGTCGCTATATGTTTTGCTTTAAATACTATTATTGTGACTTTGTGTTTGTAAAAAAAAAAAAACACCTCTAACAACTTTTGAACAGGAGTATGGTTTGATATTTCCTTATATATCCGCATTATATAAATGCTAAATGCGTTCAAATATGTTAATTGCAAGACTATTTAAAGTTCAGACTCTTTAAATGTTTATGCTCACCAGGTGTGCATTTACATACAATTCTAATAAACCAGTAATATTGTGAAACTTGATTACAATACACTAGCAATATTATTACAGTTGTAATCTATACTGTTTTATTATGCATAATGGCGAAACTGAATTTTCAGCAGCCAGTACTCCAGTCTTCATTGTCGCTTAATCAGTATGTAGTATATAAATGTTGTTTCAAATATAACCATATATTGATTTGAAGTACAATAAACATTTAGTATCAGTTTAATCAAAATGTTGTTTGTTTTATTTTTTATTGTTAAACAAAAATAATAGTGGCGTCACGGTGGCGCAGTGGGTAGCACGTTCGCCTCACAGCAAGAAGGTCGCTGGTTCGAGCCTCGGCTGGGTCAGTTGGCGTTTCTGTGTGGAGTTTGCATGTTCTCCCCGTGTTCGCGTGGGTTTCCTCCGGGTGCTCCGGTTTCCCCCACAAGTCCAAAAACATGTGGTATAGGTGAATTGGGTAGGCTAAATTGTCCGTAGTGTATGTGTGTGAATGAGTGTGTACGGATGTTTCCCAGTGATGGGTTGCAGCTGGAAGGGCATCCGCTGCGTAAAACATATGCTGGATAAGTTGGCGATTCATTCCGCTGTGGCGACCCCAGATTAATAAAGGGACTAAGCCGAAAAGAAAATGAATGAATGAATGAAAAATAATAGTAATTTATCATTTAAATGCATTTGTATCATTTAAACGCATTTGTATTACTCCCTAACCATAACGTCATTTGACACATCAAATCACTGTACAGTGCTTGTCTCACTGTATAAATTAACCGCTTTTAATATTACTTATTATACATCAGTAAAGCTAGTTACACTTGCTTATAACGGCAAAAAAAAAATTCAAGAGTCAGATGAGGTAGGCATTACTCAGATTATCATTATCATATACTTTTATCAGATATTTATTTATCAGACAACAGGCATTTGTGTACAAGCATCTCAGTACTCAACGTTAGAATTTTAGCCCTTTGAGCAACTAAATACACCACAAAGAAGTGCCTTTCTTTTGTCAGTGTGACTCAGTTTTTAACAGATGCATAAAACCTTCATCATAAACGGAAACAGCTTAATAATAGCTGGCAGGGACTGTGTTTGGAGATGCCTCACACAGGATGTAAGGTGGATCCTTGTTTTGTATATTTAGCGCAGTATTAAATGATGATATGGGCATTCTCAAGAGAGCTGATTCTGTACGCACTGGTCTTCAGGCAAGGCCATGGCAACAGTGTCCAGGGCAACACGCCCATATTTGGCTGAATTTCAAAACATATTTAAAAGAGCTTTGAAAGCATTTATATTGTACACGGATGTGGGGTGGAAAAAACTAAGGCACACTTGTGACATTTGTTTAGATCCAAGATAAATAAAGATTCAGACAGTGGAATGTTAACTAAAATTACACTTTTGAATGTCTCCAGCTTTGTGATGGATTTTTCATGTTTCTTAGATTGTTAATGACCCTTGTTAGTTTCATGCCATCTGGCTGTTTCCATATGGCATACATAAAAATGAAGAGGAGCGTAACGCATGCTGAGAGAAAGAGAGATGCTAAACCACTTGTCAAAACCACACCTTCATCAATCTGATCCCTCTATGTAGTAACTCTCCACCTGTACAAGTCATACACGTCATTCAGTACTCAGTTACACACACACATTCTTGTATTGGTGGTTTACGAGGACTCTGAGGCGTAATGTATTTTATACTGTAAAGACAGCTTATTATTGTATGCTCCTACCCCTAAACCAACCCTCACATAAAACCTGTGGCCAATTTTGAATGTTAAAAGATGCCATTATGTATGTTTTAAGCATTTTGAATTACATAGGGCATGTTCTTATAAACCACCTTAATGTTGTAATACCTATGTCATACCCATGTCATTATACAAATTGTTGTCTTTGTAAACCACCAAAACCATTACACACCCACTCACACATTCATAAATACACATGTACAGCTATCTTTATGAGGATTTCTCATAGATGTAGTGATTTTTATACTGTACAGGCTGTATATTCTATCCCCCTACCCCTAAACTCAACCCTCACAGAAAACATTTTGCATATTTATATTTTAAAAATACTTCATTTTGTGTGATTTATGGGCCATCTTCCTCATGGGGAACAAAAAAATAAATAAACTCTCCCAAAAAGGTCAAAACTGGTCAGTATTACTATACTTTTAGGGACATTTGGTTTCTACAGTGTGATAATAAGCAGGTACACGCACACACACACACACACACACACACACACACGCACGCAACACACACACAACTACATGTATACAAACACAGGCTGGTTGGAAATATGTACTTCAATATATTTGAAAATGAAAAACTTACTTCACACTTACGCTTGACTGCAGAAATGAACAGTATGGGGCAGTATGACACCAACACCGTTTATTATCTTTCACTCTAATCATTTTTACAGGGACAAATTATTGATGAGTAAAGGATTTTGTTGTGCAGTTCTTTGCACAACACCAAATAAATACCCCAAAACAATGTCTATGATTTGCAATCGAATATTTTTGCCTCATCTGTCTATCTCCATGAAGACAATGTTTCTGGCGTAGTCGGTTTGCTTGGTAGCTTGCCTTTACAGTGTTGTACTTGTGATGCAGAGAGCGTAGGTTTATGTCCAGTAAAGCATAGTTCAAAAAAAAGGTAAAAGCAAGATAAAACTATAGGGTTAAAATGCAATTTTCTCTTCTGTTTGCTTTTGAAAACACTATTGGTTCGGTTTAGGGAAGGTTTTAGGTCAGTGGTTTACTAGGGGATCAGTACAACAAGTGCCGCCTTCTCATGGACTTACACAAGAAATCAAAAAAGGCTCTCAAAAGTAACTTATTTCAGATATACACAAATATTTGGACAGCACTCTCTAGTGGATTTGCCATTGGAAACATGTAACGAAAATTAACTTGAGCTAAGTATTTTACATTTTGTAAAAATGTAGCCTGAGGCTCATATTACCAATGGTCCTGGTTTGCTAATATCCTTTGCCCCCTTTCTCCCTTTTTCCCTCTCATTTTCTGTCTTTATTTGTATAATAGTCGTGTACTTTTGACTCTTTTGTTAAAATAAATTACACTTTTTAAAAGTAACCTGTTGCACTGGAGGATGTAAGTCCTTCCAAATGACCCAGAACTGTGTGTGCCATTGATTTGTGGAAATTAATGACCGTTCCTTTCCTGTGTTCAGGTATACATGCCATGGCAGTGTAATGTTTTGACTATTAACATAAACCAGCATTTTAGATTAATAGTCTAAACCAAGGTGCTGCCACAACAGAGATACACTTCCCAATTGCTCATAAGATTAAATAGATGTGCACAACAAATAATGTGGATGTAATTTGCAGCTTCTGAGTGTTTCTTCAGCTAAATGCTTTTTTAATGCCCCAGGGTTTTAAAATTAGATATCAGATTTCAGGTTTGTTTTTTTTGTTTTTTTCTGTATGAATAAAATGATAAATTTACATTTAACTAAGTAGGTAACTTCTTACAACAGCTTCTTACAATACCTTTTCAAACACATTGTATACATAGATTATAATGTTTAGTTAATCACAATCAAAACAAATGAAATATTTTAACTTAATGTGAATCATTACATTTTTAAAATGATGAAAAATCATAGACCAGCACAAACCACTGCTAATATGTTTTGTATGTATTTTGTTTTTCTTAAATTATGTAAAAATGTGAATGAAATGACACATGATGTGTGATTTAATAAACAAGTTATTAAACACACAATTAAATTTTGTATGTGGAGGAAATGTTGCTAACATTTAGAAAAAACTTTAGTGAACTGTTTTTGTATATTGATTATTAATAGAGAAATTCATTAGTAAGAGTGTACATATACTGATCTCTCATTCATACATTCATTTTCCTTTGGCTTAGTCCCTCATTTATGAGGGGTCGCCACAGCGGAATGAACCACCAACTTATCCAGCATATGTTTTACACAGCAGATGCCCTTCCAGCTGCAACCCAGTATTGGGACTGGGTTACACATGCTTTCAGATGGAGCAGTATTTACTACACAGTCTTGCAATAATGAAACCAAAGAAAATCATTCTGCAATAATGACTACAGCTCTGTTGTGGCTCCAATTGAAAATACTACATTTATTAACATGTTTTACTCCAAACTTGCTTCATAACTTCATTCGTGTGTTCATAAAATAATCGTGTAATAATTAGGGTGCTTTCATGCCTGTGGTTCGGTTCATTTGGGCGAGACCCAGGGTAACAAATAATACATTGTTTTGGTTTCTTTTCACACCACACGACTGCTCTGGTTCGAACAATGGAAATGAATCAAAATGCAGTCGTGTGACAAAATCCACATCACTTCTTAAGCAGATGTGTCTATGAACGTATTTACTAAAATGCTTTTCGATTTGATCTGAATTAACATGCACAAATATCCCTACGGAACTAATGACAGTAAATAAAGAGAGCAGGAAAATCAACCCAGACTCATTCTTGATACGTACCCCTGCTTACATTTCTGGGCAGCGCAAAATACGTCCCCTTTTCATTTTCGCAAATCCACCCGAGACCGCATTTCCAGATCTCAAATTTCTCTCTCGAGTGCCATTCGTGCCTGCTTTTCTCACGTACATCCACCAGAGGCCGCTGTCGACTGACTGACTGACTGACCGACCGACCGATAACCCCACCCACCCCCTTCCCGAAACGCAACCGATAGTGTTTTCAAAAGCACCGATTGATCCGCCCACCTCCTTCCCTAAACCCAACCGACAGTGTTTTAAAAAGCAATCCAGAAAAAGAAAAGCCCTCATGGCTGCCTGATTTTTACCACGTTTTCATATCTTACCAGGTTCTCACCCTGTTATTTAATTGCTTATTTTATTTTTTGCCTTTTATTTTTGTTTTACTTGCTTTCTGGAACTGTTCTTCGCTGGACTTGAACCCCGTTGTCGCGGTCAACTCCTCTCTGCGTCTCACGTCCGCCAACGTACGCAGGGAGCCACTGGGCAAACTGGTTACAGCGGAAAAGCCGTCCACACGAAGGTAAGCGGTCAGCTGGTAGCACGAAAAGAAACAGAAGCATCATACCGTCCCGTAGCGTTCGTTTTAAGGATTAAATGCAGCCATACGTAGCTCTGGCTACATAATTTGCACTTTTTTCCAGAAATGTATACAAGGGTACGTTTTTACAATCAGCCTGTGTTGAGGAAAATCCAGTAGACAACACCACAATGTTTTAATGCACTGCAAATGGTGAAGGCACATCATAAGTCACTTCATAAGGTTGTCCACGAGCTGCCATGCACTGTAAATGGATACTTGCTCTCATCCCATAACACACAGCCAAGTTGACAATGGCACCCTCTGGCCTTAAAAGGAGATTTACTACTGATCACAGAACACGCTGACAAGGTGTTCATGATAATTGCAGATTTTGCTTAATCGTGATATATTTAATTAAGATTTATCATCTATCCCCACATAGACCTGTAACAGGACTTCAGCATTCAGCAAGCATGACCTTTGTTTCCTATTTTCATTTTTTTTTTTTTAAATCACTTCACAGACAAGCTTCTTGAGGGCCCCCATCTCCTGTCTCACATGTCATTTCCTTTATTACTTCTCACATGTGTTTGGTTATGAAACTTATGCCATATCGTAATTACCATAATTCCAAGATGACAACACGTGACGTTCAACTTTGTTCTGTTCACATCCTCTGACTAGGGATTATCCATCTTAATGGGAACAGTCTGCAAACTTAAACCGTGTGTAACTCTGGCTGCATGACTTTTATTTATGTTCACATTACTTGTGTATGAAGACTTCTATATTGACAAAAGTCATCTGCATAAAAATAGAAATACATAAATATCATGAAATAACTACTTAATTACATTTTATTACTGGAAGCTCCACCATTTGTAATGTGCTGGCCACATGCACTTGTAAAGTTTTTGATCAATAACTGATGACAACATATGTTTTTATGTAATTATAACTTATTAAACCAAGTTAATCATCTTTCTAAATTGAGTTATACAAGCTGTTTTAACTTAGTTTAATGTAATTTAAGTTCACTTCATTTGATTGAACTTAAAATTGAAGGCAACCAGTATTTTTTTTACAGTCTACAGTGTACAACTTGCAGGGTCATGGAATTTCT
Source organism: Danio jaintianensis (assembly GCA_903798115.1). Lineage (NCBI taxonomy): Eukaryota > Metazoa > Chordata > Actinopteri > Cypriniformes > Danionidae > Danio > Danio jaintianensis. Next base: position 4,074,021 of record CAIGQV010018273.1, on the reverse strand, counting down.
GGAATATCATGGAATTTTAAAAGGTCTATTCCAGAAAGGGAAAGTCAGGGAATTTTATACAATATTAGGGATTTTTGTTGGTCATTTTAAATTGTACTTCCCATTTTTTTAAATGCACTCTTTCTATACCTATTTCTATATTTATTATATATTTTATCACGTTTCACATGCGTTTGTCTATTGTTATGGTTAGGCTATTTTTCACTGCCATTTTATTCCTTTCCCACTTAGCAACTGACAATCAAATGCAGTCCCCAGGCTGTACCTGTTAAATGGTCTGTGGCTGTTTTTGTCTGCTCAGTGCTCAACAAGTCCTTCCTTGATGTTGCATGAAAAAAAAAACGGCTCCTAAAATTACGGTTTTTGTGGCAAAAAACAAACAAAAAAATGTAAAAAAATTTTTAATGAACTCTAATTTTTGTTCAGTTTCCTTGAGTAGCCACTAAATTATCATTTGCAGAATCACAAAATTCTGGAGGAACTGCTCAACACAACAGCTGCCTGTTTTTCTATTCATTATGCATCATTAAATGCAGCTTTTTAGTCAGTGAAAGCCAGGCCATTTGACATTTGGCTTCACATTTGGTATCACTTCACAAGTTCTATGAGGTTGTGAACGCTTTTTAGTTGCAAGTTGGAATCTTGTAATTATTCTGGTAATTCTAATATGGCATGAAGAATATGAAACAGAATGTGAAGAATATCTACAAACTACAGGTGCATACATGTAGTTTGTAGACCAGACACAGATGTCATCGATTCTTCCTATTAAAATACTGTGCAATGTGTGACCTGTCGCCAATCGTATTTGCAGTGCACTCACACAAAAGCAGTTAAATGATATCCCTGGCAGTCGTGTAATGTGAGAAGAAAAGCGATTTGAAAAGCATGTATTGTGTGTGTGAGAGGTTTTCAGTATGGCAGAGCTTTATAAGTGAAATCAGCTGGTCATTGATAGCTCTAATTATCTCTTGACACTGGTTTATCAGGCTGTTTGCTTCACTTTGTTTTCAGCAAATTGAAAGGAAATGAGCCGTTAGTGGCTTGTGCGTTTGTTTATCTTGGCTGTGAAGGCCAGTGTATGTGTGTAGGTTTGTTGTTGGCACAACGCAGCTGAACCAGTTGAGGGGATTTGAACATTTTGAGTAATGCGCAGAGCATAGCACCTTCTGCAAAATGTGTGTGTGTGTGCGATCAGCAATACTGTGTGTCTGCCTTTGAGCTTAAATACGTAAGCCTGTGATTTAATGCTGTGTGTGTGTGTGTGTGTGGATGCATACCTGTTTGTGTGTGTGTGTGTGTGTGTGTGTGTCTGTCTGTCTTGAGTAGGTTAGGGGCTGAGGAATGGAAAAGCCCCCTCATTTTTGTTGCAGGAGATTAAGCATTTGTCACTTTCAAAGCACAGGCCAGAAAACTAAGCTGGAGGGCACACATTCTACAGTGATGAGAAATTCCCTTCTCCAATTTATTCCAATGGAGAAATGTCTGCCAGTGGCATAGAGCTCAGATTTCAATCTGCCTCGGTTTCAGCCCGCAATCTCCAGTAATCTCCCCACGAATCACCTTTCTCCAAATGGAACGTTTCAATTGTCTGGATATAGAGTCCTGGATATGCCATTCGTCTTAACTTCATGTCACATTCTCTTGCAATTTATTAATCTGCTGGTCATCTTTGGGGAGATTTTTTGGTAATATACCATAGATAGGAATGGAATTCATTTTTGCCTTTTTTTTTTTTGCCAGCTTGCTATATTGTTAGAATGTTGGTATATGGAAATGATCAGTGTGTTCTTACTCTCTGTTATTTCACTAAGATACATTTATTTATCAGAAAAGTCTGCCAAATGCATTAAGTGAACAAATGCATGGCCATGGACATTTAGATTTGCAGATTCAGTGACTAAATAAGATGTTTTTTATTTATTTGTTTGTTTATTTACTTGTTTGTTTGTTTGTTTATTCTTTCTTTCTTTCTTTCTTTCTTTTACAACGTTGTTGTTAACCAGAAAGAGCTATTAAACATTTTAAAACAACTAAAATATGAAAAGTTCAATTTACCTATAGCGCATGTCATGTGGGGGAAACCAGAGCACCCGGAGGAAACCCACGCCAACACGAGGAGAACATGCAAAATTCACACAGAAACGCCAACTGGCCCAGCCGAGGCTCGAACCAGTGACCTTCTTGCTGTGAGGCGACAGTGCTAACCACTGCGCCACTGTGCCGCCCCACCACGGAAACTTATTTAAGTAAAATATAAAAGCTGAAATACAAAATTTACTTTTACTGAAAGAAATATAAATTACAACTAAATGTATATTTTAAAAAAAAGTAAATGTTACCAAAATAATAAAAACCAAAATGAGTAATAAATGCTATCATTTGCCCTTATCATTTACCTAAAATGTCATAAGCACGTCTTTCATTTAAAATAATACACCTAGTAATATGTCAGAGTTCTTCAATCCCAAATCCCACTGTCCAAAGTTGACTGCAATCTCACATTCAGATCTGCCTCCATATGAACACATGGAGCACATGGATGGACACCACAGAAGAAAATACATATGGCTACTTCTATTTCATTGACATTTCTTATATATTAGCCACAGATTAATCTGTTTTGCCATTGTATTGATGGAAACGAAGGTTGTGTGCTATGTTGACTGCTGTAAAATGCAATATTCCCTAGCAGCTGACAAAGAGGTGGCCAGGTACCTGTGTCATACTCCTGCTGTCAAACAGGTGTCTGCTGTGTACCACATCTGGCTGCTAATCACCAAGCAAAGCTCTAGCCAGTCTCTTGTGTACATGGCAATGGATGGTGGGCTTTGTGAGTTACAGTATATAGGATCATCTGTATATAAAGATCCAAATGTCAATTTTTTTATATGATTAGTACAGTTTAGTAATACAGTAAATGGAATTACAGTGCACTAAAAGTTGTATGGTTGTCACATATACATTGAAGCTTGATAGTATATTTATATCCTGCCTGATCTTACGAGGAAACTATTTCACATATTGTCAGAAAAGTGGCTAATTCATATGAATATATAAGATTTAATTCATATAAAAGCAAAAAAATTTTTAAAAGGAGGCATGCCCCAAAACCCCAACCCTTCTCATTGGGGGATGAGCAAATCATATTAAAATGAATGAATGAGATTACAAATTAAGATTACAAAATTTCAAATTAATTACAAATTAATATAAAATAGCCACTAAATGCAAAAGTTACAATTGCCTTGAGATTGCATTGACAAATCCAACTGATGGGTTCATTATTTTTTTAATAATTTGGGTTGATCCATATTTTACCCAAAATTGGGTTAAAGTAACCTATTTTTTTAGAATATAGACTTCAAAAACAACTTGTTTGACAGTAGAAAATGCTGTCTATTGATGCCTAGTCTAGGTAGAGTGTGTTTTGAATTTTTCCACTTGTTAAACCATTTGCCTTTCTGTCAAAGGGACTGGCATGTCATTAAATCTACACATCAAATCTACTTATTTGTCTTTGTTTCAATCACATGTGATGCCACGAGTGAATGACGTAGTTATCTGTTGCTTTCTCAATTCTAAACTATTAACATTTGTTTCAGATTAATGCATTGTGGCATGAATCATTGGAAATGTTCTTTAAATCACAATTATTTTACATTGAAATATTAAACCTACTGATAAAAAAAGCTGAAATAAAATAATAAACATAATACTTAATATAAATATGATGTAAAAAGCAATGTAAGTGATCTTCAGAATGTGAATATGTTGGTCTCTTGAATTACTATCTTAAATTTGATGGTCTCTGGCATACTGAGATGTGAGGTGGCTGTTTTTAATGCTGCTGTCTCTCTGAACAGAAAAAGAGGGAGTCTGGGAGTGTCTGTCATTTTAGACGAATCTTTTCCCCGACTGAACTATCAATTATTTACAAGGGAACTTGCTCATAAAGAGCATGAGAAATGCCAAAGCCTGAAATGGCACGACAGGCTATGGAAAGGTCAATCCATCTTTGTTGCTCTTTTAAAAAAAGAGGATGTATTAATAACTATTTTATTTGACCAGCTACTGTGAGGAGTCATCCCGAATGTCACAAACACACTTGTGATTGTCCTTGTGTCCTGAAGCCACATGGCTGATAATTTCAAATATCAAGTTAACTCTGTAATATCTTTTGTCAATATGAAACAAAACAAAGTGTCCCTACAGCCTGGCAGATATTACCATGAAATGGTTGTTCTGGGAGATCATGTCTGTGTAAACAGAACAACAGAGTATGACCGCATTAGCCAATCAGAGCATTTTACCACTTTGGAGGTGGAGTCTAAGGGAATGGCACATTTGACACAGAAATTCAGTGAAATTGTGTGTAGAAGCTACAGTAAATGTACTGACTGTAAAGATGAGCTGCTGTGTTTTGCAATGCAACATATTGTGGGTTTGTGTTGCCCAGTTTTGGTGTCAATTAGTATTGTCAGTAGTATTGTTTTCAGTAGTATTTTCCAAAATACTACAAAATACAAAAAGATACAAAAAAAAAACTGTTATATGCCATTAACCAATCTAACCAACTATGAGTTGAATCACAGCATTACAAAGTATTATTTTTTCGAACAAAAAGGCCAAGGTATTTAATTTTTTTTTAAATGATGCATGGAGAAATACGAAACCTGTCATTTAAAGTCTTTGATTATATCTGTAGAAATAAAGTAATTCCAATATATGTATGTAGATAAATATTTGAATTTTACTTCTACCTCAAAAGAACTCATATTGCATCCATTACCACCTTTAATAGGTAAAATTATAGGTAAAAATCTGTTTCAATGTGGACAAAATTAATTCAATGAGTTTTCATTTCTGTAATCTGACTTGCACTTTGTTGTTTTGCAGACGAGGTTGTATGACTTTTAGAGTATTTGTGTGTAGTTCATGTTTCTCATTTCAGCAGGTCTCTTTACACCAATATAACCATGATCATGTCCACATGTTCCAACAGCTGAGGTGAAGAATTAGCACAGTTACTGAATGGCCCTTTGTTGAAGTCACTCTCCTAAGCACTGATTCAGCAGTCCAGCTCTGGCACAACACTAGATTCTTCAAATACCTTTTTTAACAAATGTAACTTGCATATTTCAATCCACACAATAGTGTACAAGTTCAGTGATTAAAAAAAGAAGAACAAAACGGATAAATTGATACTGATAAATCATTGTAATTATATATACACACACACACATTTTATATATGAAGTGTGAAGATGCAAAACCCTCTAAGTGCTGTCTGAAATTTTCTTCCAAAATTAGCCGTTTTTGTTTAAAAATTAAATTGTATTTAAAGTGAGATATCGAACATAAACAGTATAAAAATGCGAATTTTTAGAAGAAAATTTCTTTATATGTCGTCATATACAACATTATTAAAATTACATTAGTGTTTTAAGTAATAGTGATTGTACACCCGGTATTGTTACATGGATGTGTAAATCTCACAAAGCACCATTACAGTTGCACACATATGCTAAATTTAATGCAATACAATTACATAAATGAATACCTTGCATTACAAACCATGCTAATTACAATTAATATAAAAAAAACTGTTGTTCGTTCATATTAAATTACTAATTCAACTTAAATCTTAGAATTTAAATCCTTAAATATGTAAGTGTGGTAGATTTTCCATTATGCATCTGACTTAACTTAATTGAACCTGTGGGTCCTCTACACTACACAATGTTCGCGGATATACAATAGCCTTTAAAAACTCATGGGTAATCATCATGACCTCACAAAAACGATCCTCAGCAGTCTCCAGATGACACTAGCAAAGTCATACAGCAGCTTGTTGTACAGACTATTACTTGTGAATAAGGTCTCTTGTGAAATTTACAAAGCAAATTTACTTCCCCATTTCATTTGAGTCATTATGTTATTTTAGAAAACCGTCTAGCCAGTCACGTGATACTGACTGAAGCTCAAATGTAAAAACTACAAGAAAGAGAAATTTTAGTTATGATTTGTTTTGCATGATTAATTAAAACTATGGCTTCTATACAAACTCTAGAATGTTATACAACATAGACACACTAATAGTGACTGTTTTTGTTTCTCCACAGGTGCTCTACACAACTGTCCAGATGGGTTGCAGTTGCTGTAGGATGATAAAAAGGTATGATCTAACATAAAATTACAGACTTTTTTTTATTCTCATGTATTCTGTCCCAAAGACCTTGGATTTTCTCTCACATAACTTCTGTTTAACAGCTTAGTCTTTCTAAAGCTGAGGCCAGTTGTCAGCACTGTTCTGCTCTCTATCAATAGATTTCTTTTTTTTAGATCGTATATTTTACTTCAAAATTTATATGGGTTGTAGTGATGCATGGAGTTTTTTTTCCACAGTAAACATGCACAGATATTCACACTCTCAAACAGCCCTTTAATTGCTCAGAAGGTCACATTTTCTGGGCTTAGCTTGAGCTGCAAGAATTGCCACAAATACTGCAAATGCATGCTTTCTTACGGCATTTAATATCAGGTTGTAGTCTGATTGGCTTTGTGTCAAATCTGCTGAACAATACCCACACATTTTAACTCGGTTTATATGTGCTGGTCATGAGAAAAGCACATTTAAGTACATATAAGTGTTTAACAAGAGAGTATCAGGTGTACTGATACTCAATAAATAAAATTGTGTTTTGATACCATATGCCCCTTTCCACATATCACAAGGGTGTCAAATCCTAAACCTGCAAGACTATCTTTCTGTAAAATTAAACACACCAGAAACATGTAATCTGGCTCTTCAAGAACTCTGAAAAGGGCTTTTCACAGTGTATTTAACCCCAGGTTATTGTTGTACTAAGGATTGTGTTTTATCTAACCCTGGCTTAAGAGACATATCATTGTTTGCAGTTTTTTCCTTTTCATTGTCTTGGTAGTATTTTCATAAGTTTCAACTCTCGTAGTACAAAACGTTAAACTGATAAAATACCTGATGTCGTGATTTCTTTGTAGTTGTACATAATAATTGTTTTAGAACACAAGATCATCGTGATATCACCAAAACAGAACAGTAAGATCTTTTTTTAACTCCGTACTTTCAATGTAACAATCAGTTCATTCAATAGCGAACAATACAAGATACAGGTTTCAAATCGCCCTCAGTGCTGAATGAATGTTGCTACACGGTAAAACAGCATACATCGCCTTCACAGCAAATGTTATGTTCAGAAAATCAAAAAAACAATCTATATTGAAAAAATGTATAGGACATGAAAATGGGATCAAAGAACACATCAAGTGATTCGCATATGCAGTCAAAAAATGTATTTACTAAAAGCTTTTTCAGTCATTTGTAACTTACAAATTATCAGACAACAATCAGACAAGATGAAAATCTGTGGACATAATAAATGATTCTTTGATTAAACATTAAGATTAGTTGAATTCAATGAGGGCGGCTCAGTGGCTCAGTGGGTAGCACTGTCGCCTCACAGCAAGAAGGTCGCTGGTTCGAGTCCCAGCTGGGCCAGTTGGTATTTCTGTGTGGAGATTGCTTGTTCTCCCCGTGTTGGCGTGGGTTTCCTCCGGGTGCTCCGGTTTCCCCCACAATCCAAAGACATGCGCTATAGGGGAATTGGAGAAACAAAATTGGCCGTAGTGAATGAGTGTGTGTGTGTGCGTGTGTGTGTGTGCATGAGTGTGTATGGGTGTTTCCCAGTACTGGGTTGTGGCTGGAAGGGCTTCTGCTGTGTAAAACATATGCTGGAATAGTTGGCGACCTCTGATAAATAAGGGACTAAGCCGATGGAAAAATGAATGAATGAATGAATGAATTTAATGATAGACAAATGTTAAACTGGATGATTAGACATGCAACTCAAAACTCTGCCGTTACCGTGAATTAAACATTTATATACTGTAGATGAAATGCTTATTTTGTGTAGTTGATTTTGTAGTTTTGATTATGTGCATTGCACTAACACAATTGAAAATATGCTAAAATGTTTGAATATAGTGCACTTTGGATGATATGTTGTGCTATAAGTACTAAGAGTTTTGAAAATGTACCATTACATTGTGAAAATTGTGCCAAACAAATAAAACAAAACTGTAAAAAAGGGTCTAGCGTTGATTTTTGGGGTCATGAAACCATGCGTTGCTTTGTCAAACTTTAGCAATGCTGTGTCAAAATCTTATGGTGCTTAGCAGGAGGCAACCAATCAC
>CAIGQV010018273.1:4030953-4042730 GCA_903798115.1 Danio jaintianensis | reverse complement strand
GTTAGTGAACACACACATACCGTGAACACACACCCGGAGCAGTTCATTGTTCAAATTACTTATGTAAAATGAGCTGAAACAACAATTCTTGAGTTTTTTTTGGGGGGGGGGACAACTTAATTGTTTCAATCCACTTAAATTTGTAAAAACTAATAAGTTAACTTAATTCCTTCATGTTGTCCCAACACAAATCAATTGTCTGGACCCCAGTATTTTTTTCTTTTTACAGTGTAGTGCATAGAAATTGTACCCTGTAAAGAATATAAATGGAAACACTTCACAGTAAGCTTTCAGTTGTTTATGTTAGTTAACAAAGTAAGAGTGAACTACTACAGCATTTATTCTGTATTTAATCTCTGAATATACTAATATACAATTAAAAGTTGAATCCAAGTGCAATGTGATGTCATCAAACTCTCTAGTTCATATTGGTGGAAATGGATGACTAAGTTTGGAATTCATACAACTACTGTAACTGAATTGTGTCATTGTTTTGGTGCATAATAACATTTCAAGAGTTCACACTTAGCTATTGCTTGATACAATTTGCAGATTTGGCATGCTGTCCCGGGAGAGAACCCTGAGCTCGGAGATATTTGAGCCCAGGGCTCCCACCTGCTCATATAGCATGACAGGGGGTCTGAGATCAGGTAGGTCTCGAGAGCTCCCCTTGGTAAAGGAGGAAAGGGGGAAATGGGGTGGATGGGTGATTCTTCAAAACGAAGATAAGGAAGGTAGGATGAATGGGTTTATTTATTGGAGGCTACAATTCATCTGGTCTAGCAATGATTATTGATGCAAGATCAGCCGGGATCAATCATATCACATGCTCCTCTCGAAATTAGCTTAGAAAACTTCATATAGATGTACTAAAGGCTAACACGTTAATAATAACAAGCAGAAAATAAATACATCTTGATTTTATGGGAGCTTTAATAAATACATTTTATTTTTAAAAAAAAATTCACAAAAGATATTTTGAAGAATGGTGGAAATTCATAGCCATTGACATCCATAGTAGGGAAAACAAGATACTACGGCAGATACCGGTTTCCAACATTTTACAAAAGGTCTTCCTCTTAAACTCAAACAGGTTAAGTGAAGGAAGTATAAATAGAGAGTTTACCCAAAAATGAAACGCACTAACAAATAAGATCTTATACACCATTACTACAATAATTTAAAACCTAAATCCAGTTCATTTTATTGATCCAACGGTTTATACGTACAGCTCAGACAACATGAAACCTCCTGAATAAATCTTCTGCTGTGTGCTGCGAGTGTTCTCATCTCTTTAAAGTCTGTGTGGGCTCGAGTTAATGATTCACAAATCCCAAAACATATCCAGACTAATAATACTCTACAGCAGGTTAACCATTTACATGCTCTAGACTCATAAGGTTACCGCACATTCCTAATGCCTAATGATACTTTGTTCCGAGAAATATCCTGATGCATAAAGTACAAAAATAGACCTTGACTCTCAAAAACAATGCATCTAATGCACAAGGTCACATACTTTCCAACAGGTCATGGCTAAGTAAGCAGCGGTAATGGAAAGATGGGAACGATTGCTTTTCTGTTTTGACTTGACCTGAAGGCAACTAGTGTTAACCCAGTCACCTATTAACAGACATTTTAACCTCAGTCCTGGTCTACTTAAAAAACAAAACAAAAAAAACAACACACATACACAACAAAAACTTCTCATGCCTCTTTATGGATGAAGGCATTGAGAGTTTGTTGTGCTGAGAAATTTAGAAGGACACACAGAAGTTAAACGTTTCCAAGAATCCCCAAAGCCTGTATAGCTTTGAGCTACACAAGTCAAATCAAATCTAAACGTATTTGTCACATACACAGTCATACACAGTACGATACGCAGTGAAATGCTTGTACAACCGGCTGTGGCCTTAAAAAATATATATTATCAATCAGGATCTACATTATGGAATAAGTAAAAACACAGACAATGTTTGATATAGAAGTTATAGCAACAGAAAATAAGATGTATAAAACAAATATAAAACGTTTAAAACTTTAGATATGGAGAATTGGCAACATGGTGGCTCAGTGGTTAGCACTGTCACCTCACAGCAAGAAGGTCGCTGGTTTGAGTCCCGGCTGGGCCAGTTAGCATTTCTATGTGGAGTTTGCATGTTCTCCCCGTGTTGGCGTGGGTTTCCTCCGGGTGCTCCGGTTTCCCCCACAGTCCAAAGACATGCGGTATGGGTGAATTGAATGAACTAAATTGGCCGTAGTGTGTGTGTGTGTGTGTGTGTGTGTGTGTGTGTGTGTGTGTGTGTGTGAATGAGTGTGTATGGATGTTTCCCAGTACTGGGTTGCAGCTGGAAGGGCATCCACTGCGTAAAACATATGCTGGATAAGTTGGCGGTTCATTTCGCTGTGGTGACCCCTGATGATTAAAGGGACTAAGCCGAAGAAAAATGAATGAATGAATTAATTAATTAATTAATGAATATGGAGAATTTACTGTAGCTATAGAAAAATATAACAGATATTTGTTATATAGACATTTAAATTAATATATAATTTGTATCATATACATATATAATTTATATCTAAATATAATCAAACATTTTCTCAAATATATGCATGCATGTGTGCATTTATATACACACACACAATAAATATACACAGTATGCACACTTAAATAGTCAAAACAATTGTTTTGGATGCAGTTAATTTTTGCCCAGCACTAAAAGAAACTTAGCTATACAGACAGAGATAGAAAACATAGAAGTGTTTCTAACAAAGTGCATGGTGCATAAAGAGAGGAAAGAGTGTATCCTACAGGTGGTTTGTCAAGCCCACTCACCTGCAGTGTAGCACATATGCAAGTACACTGTGTGTGAGGAAAAGATCTGTTTTGTGATCAAAATGAAGATTTTTAGATAATGAATCAGGAGGAAAAAAACAACTAATAATCCAGTTTGTGTTTAATCTTTTTAATGTATAAATTCTTGGTACAAAATATTCTGTACAATATAACAGCACATTCTCACTCGCTACATTTCCGATTCTTCCGTTTACACGTTCTACATTTCTTTATTTCTTGACAGTGTCAGAAGTAAACATACTTGAAGTGAATATTTCTTTACATGTTAACATTTAAAGGTTAAAACGCTTCCTTTTTAATCATTTAATATTTGAACAGGAAGGCTTTGGGCATCTTAATTAAGACTAATCATTCCAGCACTTCACCAAGCTCAAGAAATGAGCTAGAAAATCTCATCGAGTGAACAAAAACATGGCAAAACATACTCGTAATAATAACAACAATAATAGATAGTACAGAATAGAAAATTAAAAAGCAAAACATATTTAAAAAGTCAACTATTTATTTATTGAAAATTTGCTTTGGTTAAAACACTCTTTTGTTTTAATAAGAACTATTAAAAGTCCTTTTTTGTCCTTATTGCCTATGGGTGGCATTAAAGCAAGGACACTTTTTTGAGGTACCATACACAATGTTCTTCCCCAAAGATTATATAATATAGTGAAGGATAGAGTTATCTTGTTTACGGCTGACATTATATTAATAAATGTGCTATAGACGTGAGAAAGCATCTGAATGCAGTGCTGTTTGAAACATGCAAGCTATATCCAATCATGAAACTAAGAAAGTTTCTAAACCGATGAGTGTTCGACAGACTAGAGAAACCATCTCAATGCTCTGACCTAGACGAGCATATTTCCACTCAGTTAAGGCGTTTAGGTTGATAAATTAATCTATTAAACATCCATTGATTTACCAAAAAAATAAAAAGGTGAAAATGTTTAATAGTGACAAGATCAAACCCAGCCCATTTAAGACAATGAAGAGTTAAAAGAAGTTTGATCTGGATTGTAAACCAGTGAGAAATTTCATGGCTCTGTTTTTCCATGTTTATCACAGCTTGCAATAAAAAAAAGAAACATTCTGAACATAGCTTCCCACTTCCCGGAAGTAACCCAGAGAGGAACATGGCGAAGTTCTCTGACCACGGCGCCTGCTTGGATTAACCATTGACACGCTCCAAGCCATTAACAAGCCCAAATTGTGCCATCTGCCACTGATAATGACACTAGGATGTTTGAGAAAGGAGCGTAGGTACGGTGACAGGTTAATGTATATAAAATGGCTTCTGCGGTATTTCCACGATTGACGCTTCAGGGTTCGTCTCCATCTTCAGTTTTCGTCCTCCACTATGATATCAATAATCTGCAAATGAGGAGAGTTGATGAAAACGATCAATAATTTAGTGCTGTATGAAACAGCAATACAGAAGTCCCTTTCTAACTGATCAGCTTTGTGGTCGTGAACCAGCTGTGAAATCGTTGTAAGGAAACAGTTCACCTTCATATGAAATAAAAAAAAATAATTACATGAACTGTTAATGAAATCGCAATATTTGACCAAAGAACATTTACCAAATAACAGTAAATGGGTCCACAACATTAAGCTATTTGTCCACCAAAGCAATTTTTAGCATTGGAGCCAACTGTTTACCTGATAGGCCTACAGTACATCTGGAAAGTATTCATAGCGCTTCACTTTTTCCACATGTTACAGCCTTATTCCAAAATGGAATAAATTTATTTATTTCCTCAAAATTCTACACACAATACCCCATAATGACTTTATATGACCATAATGACCAATAATTTTTTTTGAAATTGTTGCAAATCTATTAAAAATAAAACACCTGAACAATCACATGTACACAAGTACTCACAGCCTTTGCTCAATACTTTTTTGTTGATGCACCTTTGGCAGCAATTACAGCCTCAAGTTTTTTTGAATATGATGCCACAAGCTTGGCACTCCTGTCTTTGGGAATTTTTGCCCATTCCTCTTTGCAGCACCTCTCAAGGCCTACCTCTTAGGTCTGGGCCACTCAAGGACATTCACCGAGTTGTTGTGAAGCCACTCCATTTATATTTTGGTGGTGCGCTTTGGGTCATTGTCCTGCTGGAAGATGAACAGTCGCCCCAGTTTGAGGTCAAGAGCACTCTGAAGCAGGTTTTCATTCAGGATGTCTCTGTACATTGCTGCATTCATCTTTCCCTCTATCCTGACTAGTCCTCCAGTTCCTGCTGCTGAAAAACATCCCCACAGCATGATGCTGCCACCACCATGCTTCACTGTAGGGATGATATTACCCTGGTGATGAGCGGTGCCTGGTTTTTCTCCAAATGTAACACCTGGCATTCACTCCAAAGGGTTCAATTTTAGTCTCATCAGACCAGAGAATTTTGTTTCAGATGCCTTTTGGCAAATTTCAGGCGGGCTGCTATGTGCTCTTTACTAAGGAGTGGCTTCCGTCTGGCCACTCTACCATACAGGCCTGATTGGTGGATTGCTGCACAGATGGTTGTCCTTCTGTAAGGTTCTCCTCTCTCCACAGAAGAACGCTGGAGCTCAGACAGAGTGACCATCGGGTTATTGATCACCTCCCTGACTAAGGCCCTTCTCCCCCGATCACTCAGCTTAGATGGCCGATCAGCTCTAGGAAGAGTCCTGGTGGTTCCAAACATCTTCCACTTACGGATGATGGAGGCCACTGTGCTCATTGGAACTTTCAGAGCAGCAGAAATTTTTCTGTAACCTTCTCCAGCCTTGTGCCTCGAGACAATCCTGTCTCTGAGGTCTACAGACAATTCCTTTGTCTTCATGCTTGGTTTGTGCTTTTACATGCACTGTCAACCCTGGGACCTTATATAGACAGGTGTATGCCTTTTCAAATCATGTCCAATCAACTGACTTTACCACAGGTGAACTCCAATTAAGCTGCTGAAACATCTCAAGAATGATCAGTGGAAACACAATGTACCTAAGCTCAATTTAGAGCTTCACAGCAAAGGCTGTGAATACTTATGTACGTGTGATTTTTCAGGTTTTTTATTCTTAATAAAATTGCATCATTATGGGGTATTGTGTGTAGAATTGAGGAAATACATGAATTTAATCCATTTTGGAATAAGGCTGTAACATAAAAAAATGTGGAAAAAGTGAAGCACTATTAATACTTTCCGGATGCACTGTATTTCGAATCAGATTTTCTTTAAAAAACACTTTGTTTTCTTCTTCATTTTAATATTGTGGTAGTCCAGGGATACCATCTGTTACAGACATGAATATTCAATCACATTTTTCAACCTTTGGCAGTCATAAAATGTAAATAATGGAATAGATGGTCATCACCTCATCTTTTAAAATGTGTGAAACTCTCATGTAGACAACTGAAAAAATATATATTATGGCCTCACAGCATAAAAAAAGCCCACTTTGGTAGACACATAATTTTGAGGAAGCATATTGAGGAAACAGTTAGCTTTCTTCCACACTAAAAGCACTGACCTGTGGCTGTAGGACTGTGGTGTATTCAGGGGGGTCTGCTTTGGCAGGTGAAAAGGAAACACTACCATTGGGCTCAGTGATCAGCAACGTCCGCCTTTCCCGGGCAGTTTTGGGGTCGCACTTTGTAACCCGGAATCTACATAAAAGAAAGAGGGATGTAATAGGAGCTATGTAATGTCTCCACACAAAGCCCAGACAAAAAAGTTTGTGTAATACATATGCATACCTCACTGAGTCAAAATCATTTAATTCAATCCTATCATGTATTAATTAAACTTGAATTTTCAGTGTTTTAGAAATAATGATTGGATTCTGACTTATATAGTAACCTGTGACGGACTCTGTTCAACTCCCATGTGCGTGCATAGGCATCCATTTAAATATGCACTATGAGTCCTATTTGACTTTACTTTTAGTTTAATGTAGATACAGTCCAAACACCTATTTTACAAGAAAAACATTTCTTTTGAATACTTAAAGTGAAACTGACAGGTCTAATCAACCAATAGACAGACCGCTAACTGAACATTTTCCCATATCCCTGCTGGTGGTGGGGGGGGGGGGGGGGGGGGGGCTCATAAATAAATTGACAATGGTATGAACCATTTAGTTACAACATCAGTGACCTCTTGAACCGCTGTAACTAGCAATTGCAAGGCTAATGCATTGAAAAGGGTGTTTTAACTGGTGTCATTAACGGAGGAAAATGTCCATTAAATGAATTAATTAAAAAGGAAGAACATTGTGTGACACTTTTTTTTTAAATTATGTTGTAAATTATTATGTAAAAGGGGTTGTTCCAAACATTGTTCAAAAGAACAATGCAATTTAAGTAAAACGCTGATTGGAGAAGGGAAAATGCATAAAGTAGTGGCAGCAAAAGTGGCAGCAAAAACTCAAAACACATGAAAACAAGCAACTACGGTTAAAACAGATTGAAGAATAGTCCACGTGGCAAAAATAAAGTTAATAATACACAGGTATCAAAAATAATGGTATGGGGATGTTTCTCGTGCTGTGGCATTCGGCCTATTTACTATTATGTATAGGTATTATGAATGACTTTGAATACATTAAAAAACACAAATAGATTATGTTCCCCTATACCAAAGAGGAAATGGCCCTGATATGGGCGTTTCAACAAGACAACATTCCCAAACACACAAGCAAGCAAGCAACAACTCAGATTCATTGAGGTAAGGAAGTGGCCAGCTCAACACACTGACCTCAACCCAATTGAAAACTCATGGGGTGACATTAAAAATGCAATTTCTAAATCAAAACCCCATTTTTTTTTTATTAACGGACAGTATATTAACAGATTAATATTACACACAGAAACTATAAAAATCATAAACTATAAACTGCTTGGATTTAGAATTGAATGTTCCCGCTATATTTGACATAAGGAAATAAAAGTCATTTAAAAACATTAGCACTTTAGTCACTTTTGTACATTTGCATATCCAATAATACATGCAAGATACATATGTGTATGTCACATACCTGCCCACAGACAGCACAGTGACCTCTCCTATGTGACTGCGTCTGTCCAGTTTCTTGCTGGATGATCGTCTAATCAGAGGCCATTTCTTTTGGTTGCAGCGGTGGCAGATGTTTTTATGTCCTCCGATTCCTCCGATGGTGTGCAGGTGATTACAGGTGTGTTTGGCTGCAGTGGGTGGCAACCCTGGTACTTCAGGGCTCTCTGGGCTGGTGGGTGTGTTTGGAGTGGTGGGTGTCACAGGACCACTGTTGGAAATTGAAAATTGAATTTTTAAAAAAAAAAAACAGATTAACTATGAATTACCCAAATGACCTACTTCCATTTGCTTACATTATGGTAACACACCTCCCCCAAGCATGCTAATATTTGATTTTCTTTTTTTCACATATTTATATTCTGTTAAGCAAAATAACTTTATTGATGCTCTTTTAAAGCACTCAGATAGTGCCGGCATAGGCTGTCATGGCAGCACTGCTATTACAGCATAAGCAAATCATAATAACAAGCCAATATATATTTAAAAAAAAATCTGTTTAGTAAAAAAAACACTGTTTTTATATATATATATATATATATATATATATATATATATAAAAACTAATTTCATAACCTGAGGTCTGGATCAAAATGTGTGTGTGTGTACTTTTACATACAGTTGCTTAGCTCAACCACATGTTAAAGCAGGAAATGCATTTAACGATGGAAAAGGTTTCACCTTTCACATGTTATGCAGTGTTTGACATTGCAATATTTTGTATTTCTGCAATATGTATTGCAATGAATACAACTTCATCAGATAAATTGAATAGCTCTATTTGGATAGAATAAACCTTTTTTTAAATAATGATCAGAGTGATTTTGTTGGGAAGTTTATCTGCATAAAATATAGTAAAATCACAGCATAGATAACCAGAATAGAGCAAAGATATAAAATTAAATAAACTGTGTATTACAAGGATTTGAAAGTATTGAGGCATTGAAACTGAATAATCAAATGTAACACTGTATAGTCTTCTTCGTATAAGTAATTAAATAAAATTATTCTTTGTTGAGGCTACAAATTACAGATTTTAAATTCCACGTTATATTAGGTGACCTTAAAAACAAGGGCTATATATCCTGAGACAGACATCCATCCATCCATCTATCTATCTATCTATCTATCTATCTATCTATCTATCTATCTATCTATCTATCTATCTATCTATCTATCTATCTATCTATCTATCTAGAGAGAGAGAGAGAGATACATGTGATTTTTCAGGGGGTTTTTTTAAATAAATTTGCAACAATTAAAAAAAAAATTTTTTTTCATTGTCATTATGGGGTATTTTGTGTAGAATTTTGAGGAAATAAATGAATTTAATCCATTTTGGAATAAGGCTGTAACATAAAACAATGTGGAAAAAAGTGAAGCGCTATGAATACTTTCCAGATGCACTGTGTATATATAGTACTTTTTTGTAAATTGAATCAATTAATATTTTATATGCATTGACCATATGGAAAATACTGAAAAATCTACCCATTCATATGTGATCACATGTATTACTTTGTCATGAATAATGAAGATTAAGCATGTTAACAACTGTTATTAAGTGTCATTCCTGTAGTTGTCATTTTAAATGCAAAGACTACATTGTTTGTTATGACAACTCGACAAGCAAAAAGATCATAACCAGCTTGACATTACCAAGACAACAAACGAAGCATGCACCAGGAAAAATGTGATGGCCACACTAATGGCTTACGATGGTAAGACAGCTTAAAAATTAAGTCATTTAAAAATGATAGATTGACAAATGCAATACAATATAATTGTATACATTTTTATGGTAATGGATGTTGTTGTTTTTCTAAATAACATATATTCATTTTTCAAAGACATTTGAAATGGTCTATTATCTGACCATTTGTTGGAGGAAATTAAAAAATATTAGGAAATCAAAAATATTCATGACACTGTAAAAAAATAAAATAATAAAAAAATAAATTAATTATTAATAATAATAATAATAATAATACAACCACTGTAGTTGTGGTCTAGAAAAAAGATGCACCAGAAAATTACATGAAGTACTAAGACTTTTTTTTTTTTTATGAGAAATTTATTTTGTCCCACTGAAAAAAATAATAATAATAAAGTGATCAGAAACAGGCGACGCGGTGGCGCAGTGGGTAGCACGTTCGCCTCACAGCAAGAAGGTCACTGGTTCGAGCCTCGGCTGGGTCAGTTGGCATTTCTGTGTGGAGTTTGCATGTTCTCCCCGTGTTCGCGTGGGTTTCCTCCGGGTGCTCCGGTTTCCCCCACAAGTCCAAAGACATGCGCTATAGGTGAATTGGGTAAGCTAAAATTGTCCGTAGTGTGTGAGTGTGTATGAATGTTTCCCAGCTGGAAGGGCATCCGCTGCATAAAACATATGCTGGATAAGTTGGCGGTTCTTCCCGCTGTGGCGACCCCAGATAAATAAAGGGACTAAGCCGAAAAGAAAATGAATGAATGAATGAATGATCAGAAACATATTCATGACAATTATAATGGCCTCATTACACACGTTTGACAGATTCATGACAATTTAAGTTGCCTTGGTAATGCCAAGATGCCATAAAGACATCTCAAACGGTGTAATCTTTGCATTCAAAATGACATAACAGAGCGAATGACACTTAATGGCAGTTGTCATAGGCATGTGTAAAATCTCCTTCATTTTTATGAAAATGTCATGACAACCCTTTCATTTAAAGTGTTCCCGTTGAATTTAGCAGTGACTCCACAATTCACGTGTCCTGGTCAACCGTAATCCTGATTCAACATTGCAGATCCAGCAATGTGACTATTGCAGATACAATGACACCATTGCAATGTCAATGCTGAAGCAAAATACTGTGCAGTTGTAGCTGAAAAGCAGCAGAAATACAGCATTTACTTCAAGAGACAGGGCAACTCTCTGCCCTGCTGCTTTCTCTGTCCTTCCATTCTGCCAACTTAAAAAAAACAAAAAACTAAAATTGCATTGGTCTCTTATCGGTCTTCATTACGCTGCGGGATGTTGTTCTGCTCTGTGTGCATATGCCTGCGTGTCTCACTCAAGCGGCAAAGGAAAGCAGGACAGAGACTTCAATTGCCACCTCCAAATGGGGCTACGAGGAATATAAAAGAACAAAAGACACCGCAAACACATATTACATAAGAAGAATATGCTGTGTGCTCAGCGATGAAGAGAGTGACATCGGTTAATAGAAACATTAATCGGAAAAGGGCCTTAATGCAGTAATTACAGGTCAAGGTTATGACAGTTGGCATGATCCCATTAGCCCCTGCTGGTCAAAGTCATAACTACACCATCTAGCTGCCAATGTAGCGAGGATATTTCTTCAGCCAAGGACTGGCAATTATGTGGCAACACAAAATGCTACATTATGATGAGAATATGAACAGAAACATTATCAATTTGACTACATTGACACAATTTAACTTATAGGATGGTAACTTGAACTGACTTAAGCTGAATTGTTGTCTTCTGTAGCTGAATTGAGATTTTTATACACTGTGAAAACAGCAAATAATAAATAGTTGGAAGAGAAAAAATATCTAAGTTTAACATATATTCTTGTCTGTGCTTAAGTTTGTAGAAATGTGTTTTGGAAAGAAAAGTGAAGGGTTCTTCAGAATGGCTAATGTTGACAGGACTAATAAACAAATCCAGACAATATTATAATCTTTTTAAGTTGGAATACTATCAAGTAATGTTTTGAAGTGATAAACTGAGTGAACAAAAATAAATGGTAGAACCAGTAACTAATTATTAATTAGTTGAAGCTGAGACTAAAATAAAACTGAACTAAACTGACCTGAATGATACATACATACATACATACATACATACATACATACATACATACATA
>CAIGQV010018273.1:3982434-4016116 GCA_903798115.1 Danio jaintianensis | reverse complement strand
ACGGTTTCCCCCACAAGTCCAAAGACATGCGGTACAGGTGAATTGGGTAAGCTAAAATTGTCCGTAGTGTATGTGTGTGAATGAGTGTGTATGAATGTTTCCCAGTGATGGGTTGCAGCTGGAAGGGCATCCGCTGCGTAAAACATATGCTGGATAAGCTGGCGGTTCATCCCGCTGTGGCGACCCCAGATTAATAAAGGGACTAAGCCGAAAAGAAAATGAATGAATGAATAATAATTTGAATACAATGATTATTTCTGGAATGGCCTGAGAAGCAAATGTCATCAGGTTCAATCTTTTCTAGCAGCAAATCAGAGCCGACCCTGATTGTTTATCAGATACTAATTATTTCATATTATGTTCAGAGCAAAAGTTCCTATGACTACTTGCATACCCTGAACTCAACTGTTATCATCTTACATATGCCTCAATTAACCCGGGTAAGTCACATAACCTGTTTTCTGGAATACCACCTTGGGCAACGTAGTTTGTTTGTTTGTTTGTTAGTTAGTTAGTTAGTTAAATACCACTATTGAACAACTCTAATAAAGAAATGCCTTGCATATGCATATTGATAGCTTTAACTAAATTAGATGCCACATAACTACACCATTTATAAGGGGAAATCCATTCAACCTGATATGCCCTAACAGGAAGACGACAGAGTTATTGGAATGTTTCAGCTAAAGCAAAGCATAACATTAACATGCAGATTAAACCACTGTTGTTAACGGTCTAGACAAAAAAAAGCTAAATATACAATGTTGCTTCGACTAGATTAAAACAACTTCATTGAGTTACCATACTCTGAGACTTTATAAGAGAGCTAACAGCTCAGCTTATTCAATAAGTGCTTCGAGCAAGTGTCTGCACAGACAGAAAACTGCATTACGCTGCTCAAAATGAGACAGGCCAAGTGTTTGGACAGTCAAATTCATAGAGGATGACAGAAAGGGCAAGGCTGAGTGAAAGAGAGTATTGCAGAGGGGAAGAATGACCTAGGAGAACAGCACAGAGGACAGACACTGGCATGGTACCCTGCAGTGAGTGACTCAGGGAACGCAGTAATCCCTGTAAATTTCCACTCTACAGTTACGCTCGATCATTTCATCACTCTACCTCTTTTAGTCTTAACCCCTTACAAACTGGAAAAGTAATTGTATGACACTTTGAAATAGGCTATAATACTAAATCATTTACAATGACTTTACATGTTTCTCCAGGGTATACTTAAATGTACCACAACACTACCATGGTGGAAGCATGATTAACAATCACATATCCACACTCTGGCATCAACATTATACTAGCGTCACAATAATCCAAAAACATCTCTTCAGAAAATACCAAACATTCCTTCCAAAGCCAAAAAAAATTATAACAGGTTCTGAAACTGAAGGACGATTTAGATTGTTGTTTAGATTTAATCATATGTGTCTGGGGAAGATTATTTGTTCCTCAGGAGTTCAGGCGAAATGTCTCATTCTGAGGATCCACAAGTGCATGTGCTCTCTCTATACCCTCATAAATTCATAAGTTAAAACCAAATGATCAATACGCACACCAGCAGCTGTCTTTTACCCAGCACTCTCTACAAAAATCGAATAACATATAAACGTATTTATATCATTATCTTGAACACCGTGGGACCTCCAGAAAGCAGGTTATGCGATATACGTGTATAGCTTTACGGATATGCAAGTGGATAACCTCAGCTTTCCATTCTGCTGTTTTTCTCTGATCATACAGTAACCTGGGTTAGTGGGTTAGTTCACCTGTGTGCTATATATGCGTGTATTTCTTAATATATTTCTGAATGCTTTTATAAATTCTCAGTAAAACACTATTAGACAGACAGACAGACAGATAGATAGATTTTAAAAAATAATGTACAACTACCAATAGGGGGCAATAAGCACCAAGAACATAACTGAAGAAGGAAAAGAAGAAAGGAGAAAAAAGAAAAGACGCCATGGTGACTTATGGTTTTGGTGTTCTGTTGACAATATCTTTTGTTTTCAGTTACGCATGGTTAAATTGATTAAACCTACTCCCACCCCCTATAGGGCTGCACGATTAAACAAAAAAAGATCACGATCTCGATTCGACCCCCACACGATCTTAATTCAGCATTTCTATGATTCAGCCAATTATATTTTCAAGGTCAGGAGAGAAAAGGCAGTTGCACACGTCTTCACATTGTTTTATATACGTGGCTCAGCAACGTGGACACCTCCTGATGGTGTTAGAGTCACACACTGTATTAAGGTATATTTCACCCAAAAATGTCATTTCTGTCTTCATGTAATGATGTACTTGTGGCCGCGAAATTACACGTGAGCTGACCGTGAGCTGTGTGTTTACCACAGAGAGGACGCATGTGAATGATGTATACTTTAGTGAACAGAACCTGCATAGGCTGTAAATAACAGCTAATAAAGTTGTAAATAGCGTTCAGTTTGTTGCACAGAGTGATCGTTTGGGAGCCGCGCGGGAAGTATCATTTGCATGTGTGTGTGTTTTTTCTCAAAGTGACGGCAGCGATGACATGAGCGCACTCGGCAGTGAAAGAGAAACCAAAAGCGCGCACATCATTTAAATGATCATATCGCATTTTAGAGTTATGATTACGGCAAGCCTTTAATATGTTTTTTTTCTTTCATAGTGAGCACTTAGTGAAGTGTTGTGCATGAAAATAAATGTTTTACAGTGTCACTATGACTACACTAGCCTATATAATGTTGAATATAATGCAAGAGGGAATCTGACATTGACAAATGTCTCATTTTACCAGTGAAAAAAATTTCTAATAATGTTGTCAATGACAGATTGCAAGCATATGTCTCAAACATAATAATTCAACTTTAGAATTATGAATGGTTGTATTCTGATGGGGCGGCACGGTGGCGCAGTGGGTAGCACGTTCGCCTCACAGCAAGAAGGTCGCTGGTTCGAGCCTCGGCTGGGTCAGTTGGCATTTCTTTGTGGAGTTTGCATGTTCTCCCCGTGTTTGCGTGGGTTTCGTCCGGGTGCTCCGGTTTCCCCCCCAAGTCCAAAGACATGTGCTATAGGTGAATTGGGTGGGCTAAATTGTCCGTAGTGTATGTGTGTGAATGAGTGTGTATGGATGTTTCCCAGTGATGGGTTGCAGCTGGAAGGGCATCCGCTGCGTAAAACATATGCTGGATAAGTTGGCGGTTCATTCCGCTGTGGCAACCCCAGATTAATAAAGGGACTAAACTGAAAAGAAAATGAATGAATGAATGAATGAATGTATGTATTCTGATGTCATTACTTTACTGAGCATTAACAACCAGGACAAAGTTAAAGTCTATTCAAGTCTACCATTCCAAGTCTATACAAAAGTTAGCATTTTAACCAACAGTAGACCTACATAGGCCTAATATTATTATTGTTGTTTTACCATATGTTTGAGAATAACAATAATAATAGCCCGCTCGTATTAACCTTTATTTTACATCTACAGAATCGTGAGAAAATTGCAATCTTGATTTTAAGCAAATAAAATATTGATTCTCATTTTAGCCAGAATCGTGCAGCCCTAAACCCCTACTCAATATTCAGTTTAATTTGAAAATAGATCATCATACTGAAATAAAAGTCTGCAGGAACTTCTGGTTCACACTGACTTTATGCATTCCTGCTTTGTCTCTGTGAGTCTGAACTCTGAGCCCCAACATCCTATGTACTGTACAAAACCAGCACACATGCAGACAAAGAGCCAATTGTGTAATGTCTGTCACTGCATATCTACACATCACATGCAAGGACGCTTGGCAATTTCAGAAAACAAAATCCCAGTACAGTCTATAAAGGAAGGAACTTACAAAAGTGAATCAACCAGATGACCTGTGCCCTTGCCTGATGAGGAAATCTCATCTAAATCAAACCATTACAACTGAATGGGTTGGATGGCTCTGGGTACTTCACATCACATTCACAATATGTGAATATTTTGAATCTTATATCTATATTCAGTTATCATTACTTTTACAGATCTAAGTGGGTGATGACCCATGTTAAAAGAAAGCGCTCTGAAGAAAAAAAATGTTTATCTAATTTGTGTGGTCTTGTCATAATTGTCATGTCAATTCAAATTAAAATCAAATTAAAAGCAATAAAAATTTGATCGATTTTACATTTACAGAGTTATGTGAATAAATTTTTTATTAATTATCATTAATCAATCATTATAGGTCCTTTATTTATTTTTCCCACAAAGGATACAACTTTCAATAACCACGCCATGCGACTGTGCGTGTTATTTTTAAAGGTTTGCTCTCTTACAATTGTAAATGCTAAAAATCAATTATACTCACCTTTATGTTGTTTAAAACCTGACACTTATGTTAATCTTCTATGTTCAACTGACAATATTTTTCCATCTCTCTCCCTCCATTCCACCAAATTGTATAGATGATTGAAAAACATTGCTTAAGTGTATGAACTCATCAACTTGATCATTAAATTGACTTGACCAGTCAATTTAAGTTTCTTTTACCACATTTTAAAGTGCTCTATGCATAAATAATGTACATGTGAAAATTGATTTAAATCGGTTCACCATTAAAAGTGATTCTTATCGCTTCAGAAGACCTAGATTAACCACATAATTCAGATGGATTACTTTTACATTTCATTAAATATTGTAAGGTTTTGGAAGGGACAAACTGTAAATCTTTTAAAGGGGACCTATTATGCAAAAATCACTTTAATAATGGGTTTAACCACAGTTCTGTGGCAACAGTGTGAATATAGCCAGCCTCTAATAGTAAAAATGTATTCATTCTATTTTGTTTTTTTTATAAATCACACTGCATAAAGTCTGCAGAAACACTTTAATTGACATTCTCCCTTTGTACATGTCATCAGAGGGAGAAATTCCCACCCATTAGTGACTTTCTCGCCCACATTAGCATAGACAGCCCTTAGTGAGAAGCAGCTGTCAGCCATTAGTCTCCAAAGACTGCCTGCTTCTGAACCACTACTTTTCACATTTTCCGTTTTTCACAGCATTAGTCCTGTTTTGAATCTCTCGCTATGTCAGTGGTTCTCAATTCCAGTCCTCGGCCACCCCCCGCCCCCCTGCACATTTTGTATGGGTGCGTCCGAAATCGCCTACTACTCAGTAGGTACACCATTTGAATTTACTACTCGACCATTAGAAAAGTACATTCTATACAGTATGAATGCGAGTAGTATGAATGGAACTTGGACGTACTACACCCGCAATTTTGTTATAATCACGTGACCTACACGCATCAGTTGTGTCGCTTCACTCCCATTCATGAATTCTCTCAAGGTGGAATAGCGTAGCATCCATCCGATGCGCACTTCAGAATCTCGCCGGAAGTAGTAGGTCACCCGGGTACTTCTCGCTTACTGTTTTTCGAATAATGTGAACTCAGACATACAGTACTACTCGGCTCGTATACTGTTTTTTACTATACTTTCTATGCGATTTTGGACGCAACCCATGTCTTCCTTATTTAACACACCTGACTCAGATCATCAACTTGTTAACAGACAGATCGATGACCTGATCCTTGTGTGTCAAATAAGAGAGACATACGAGGACCGGAATTGAGAACCACTGCGCTATGCTAACACATAGGGATTTGTAGCTCCGCTGTCTTCTGAAAAGAGAGCTCACTTGAATTTAAAGCGACAGTCACCAAAATGCCACAATTTGAACCAAAGCCTAAAAGGTGCAGTTCAAAGAGTTATAAAAAAAATATTTGTGGTATTGTATGCTGAAACTGGCGACACCGTGGCTCAGTGGTTAGCACTGTCACCTCACAGCAAGAAGGTCGCTGGTTCGAGTCCTGACTGAACCAGTTGGCATTTCTGTGTGGAGTTTGCATGTTCCTATGCTCCGGTTACCCCCACAGTCCAAAAACATGCGCTACAGGTGAATTGAATAAGCTAAAACTGTCCATAGTGTATGTGTGTGAATGGGAGGGTATGGATGTTTCCCAGTACTGGGTTGCAGCTGGAAGGGCATCCACTATGTAAAACATATGCTGGATAAGTTGGCGGTTCATTCCTCTGTGGCGACCCCTGATGAATAAAGGGACTAAGCCAAAGGAAAATAAATGAATGAATGAATGTATGCTGAAACTTCACATACACACTTATTTTACATCTTGAAAAAAGGGACATAATAGTTCCCTCTTTAAGGAATAATGTCAAGATATATTTTTTTTAACTAATAGGTTTGGAACAATATGGTGTGTGAAAAAAAAAAATACACATTTATTTGGGTAAAACAACAATAAACAAAAAGGTTATATTATATAACGTTTTAAGACAGATACAGAACACAATTATTGGTGCTTTCTAAATCCTTATATTAGCAAGCCTAGTCTAGCAAGCCTACACACTTGATAGAGTATGTTTGGATGTGTAGGACGTGGTCATTCATCTTGCTGAACTGGCTCGACGCCAGGGCAGTTCTCAACAGACAGGATGACTAGCAAGACGGAGATCTGACGTGACTCAAATATGTGTGAACAATAGCCTAAGCTTTTCAGGCAACACACTGGAGTTACCACCCCCTCCTGCAACCAGGCCTAACAATCAAATAGAAGGAATCTCAGTTATCTAATGTAACAAGCAACGAAGTCATAAACAAAGTCACACACTTGACTCACTCAGGGAATCTGAATGACACCGTTAGCAAAATGGATGTTATAAGTAATCTGTGCAACGTGTGAAAAGGCATTCGAGTTAAACAGTCCTTTTCATTTTGTATTCTTGACTGAGCTTGACTGAGCTCAAAACACAATTATTTTTATCTCTGTGCAAACAACTATAGGACAGTGTATTTTAAATGTAAGGCAGATTTTAGACTGATAGTTTCCAATTAGCAATCCAAAAGGGTTCTTTCCAGCCATGTGACGGTTATCTGTAACATAATAATCCAGGCACGCTGTGTTTTTGGACATCAGCTGCTGCTTGTGACCCTCCAGTCAGAAATAGGCGTGTTTGGAAACTGGATATGGTTTCTGTTGTGTTTTGTCCAGACAGATATTTTGCCTCTTTAGAATTAGCAATCAGAATGGCAAGTTAGAACATTGCGGACTATACCCAGCTGACACTGTGTGCATTATTTGAGAGTGATGCTTTATGATCATTTGAAAGACAACTTTAATATCTCACATGTTTAACCAGAGGAATTAAATGTTTGAGCTTCTGGCCAGTTAATGTAAATGTTTGGTTTTGGAAGTAAAAGTCTCACTCAATTTCTTTTTCACTGACTTTAAGGAATAATTCACCCCAAAATAAAAATGCGCTCACTATTTGCTCACCCTCAAGTGGTTCCAAACCTTTACTTTTTGAAGAAAGATACTATAAACTATGGAAGTCAATGATTACAGGTTTGCATCTTCAAAATATCTTCTTGTTCAACAGAATAAATAAAGTCAAACAGGTCTGACACAAGTGAAGGGAGCGTAAATAATGGCAGAATTTTCATTTTTGGCTGAACTATCTCTTTAGATGCAGACATAACCATGCACTAAACTACCGGCGATATTCTCTGATGTCCACCAGACACGAGAATCAAAACAAACCTATCATGGCAAAAGAACTGTTTAGCATCCTCACACTCCCATGAACAACTCCATGTAAATGACACGGCAGTCAGTCTCAAGCTACTTTTTGGTAACGCAATCAACAGCTTTATATCGGTAATTTTATACTCTATATTGTTTTTGATTTGATTATATAATTTACACTGCTTCATGTGATTTTTGTACCCATGTTAAAAAACATTAAATACCTAGTCTTGGTCTTTTGGTTAAAATGTTGTTGTTTTGTTTATCCAATTTTGTAGCTGAATCCTTTATGACTTTTATTTAAGAGGTCCAAAACAAATGACACAAAAAGTATGGCTGAGAAATTAGTGCTATATAGAGAAAGAAATAGAGTGGAGCAATTGGACTTGGGAGGAGGAATCTCTGTCCCTTCACTCCACTGATAACTATTTATTGTGTTTATTTGACCTAATCACAACCTAAAATAAATAAGCAAGTAGGGAAATTATACAGGGTAATTTATAAAAGCCATTCAATGTGCGTGATGGTTGAAAATCTCCACATTTTGCTGTTAACATTTATCTCATGCTAGAGATTCCGAGTCAACGTTTCGCATTCAATCTACTGCGTAGTACGAGGAAACATATATTTTATCTTTATGGAGGCTGAAATACAAAAATTAAAACAATGCTGTTGAGAGAACGGTTCTCGCCAATGCTGTTTTTTTTTAATACATTTAAAAAATATATATATTTATTATAATACTTTATATCATTATACATTTCAGGTTTAATAAGCATGAAATAAATTATTAATATTTAAAGGTAGAGTCTAAGAAATCTCAAATAATTCTGGTAAAGCTTTAAGCATGTGATGCTTGATGGCACAATGTTTTAGCTTCTTCTTGGAATTATTTGATTGGCAAATTAGAAACAGGTGTACCAACTAGCCAAATACAAGCGAACTGGTCCGCATTAGCATCGTGCTTGTATAAAAACATGTAGGTGTTATAAACCGTAACTGTTACTCTACGCTTTTACTAGTTGTGTTAATCCCCATTCCTAAATGAAACGGGGAGCAACTGAGCACTGTAACTTCTAAACACCACGCAATGTTGTGTCCTTTACCGCCTATGAAAGTTACAGAGGAATGCAGGAGTGTTAAGACATCTGCTCGCACGACCACGAATTAAATAAATCCCTAATATCGATCCTCGGACATACAGCAGCATCAGCTCGTGCTGGGTCAATACTAGGTTGTCCGCCAAGAACTTTATGACTGACAGCAAAAGATCTCCCTACACTCATCCAAATGCGCTACCAAACAAAACGATGTAAGAGATGCGCGTGTGGATGCGTGACTCTCATATATTGCCGAAGAAGGTCTTCCCAAATCAATCTGTCCTGCACACATAAACGCACAAATGGTGTGCAATGTCTACTAACCTGGCGGCTGGGTGGTGGACAATGAGGAACCTGCCATCGGCCCACCGGTGTGACGTCCACAGATGCAGTCGGACACAGGCTGAAGTGTCCACAGACTCGTGAGCTTTGAGCTGTGCTTTTACATTCGCGGCAACTGCTGTTTCCTCACTCTTATCACTGCTCGACGAGGAACATCCCACTCTTAAAGTTGTAATGCACTACACGGCCTGGTGCAACTTACTCGGACTCAGAAGTAAAGAAGAATAAAATATACCGCTGACGAAAAGCTTTGAGATGGTACTTCGTAGTATAAAACTGTCTTGTAATGTACATATGGTGATAGTTTGCAGGAAAGCAAATGCTGCGATTCCAGTCCTGTAGGGGGCAGATGCTTCTGTTTACACGCAGCAGGATACGAATGAAGAGCAAAACCCGGAAAAGGACTACTCTGCATCCGCGCATGGAGTTTGTTTTGGGTTTTCTCATCCTTGTTTGAACAAATTGGCTTTATGCTGGATTGTATATGCGCCTTGTTTGGTTGTAAAGTTGATGCAAAACAGAAAAAAACGTTATTAAACTGCGTCGTTGTTATCATGAGGGGAAAAAAACATGTTTGTCGTTTTTCCTTGTTTACAATGCATCTATACAACAAATGTTTAACCCTTAAACAGGCAAGAGTGGAATCATGTAATTGTTTTAATCATCTGGACCTACATAAAACATCCAAATGAACATTTTAAATGGATTTAAAATGGGAAAAGTTGTCTCTCACAGGAAACGTTGCCTCATTAGGGTTGAAAAAACTCATTTTATTTGCAGATATGTGATTGACTTCCCCCTCTTATTTTAAAACTTGCCAAACATATTTAATTTGTTTCTCTTTAAACGGTGTAAACAACAGATTACATCCAAATAAGTAATTATAATATTTTCATGGCTATTTAAAATTCCCATCCATTTCTCTGCAGAATGTCTTTATGTACTTATTTGTTCTTTTTCAATTTCCTGCAATAAATTTGTTATAAACACAGAGCTCGCAACGCATACAATTACCAAACCTTGGTAAATTTACCATGGGCCACCCATGATAAATTTACATGACCAGCTAATGCATACTTATTTCATTTCAGTAACCCTGTCGGCAAAGAGTAGATTGCACTTTTAAACTACACTTTAATGACTTTTTTTTATAAGCATTACACTAGATGACAACACTTACGCTATCTTTATTAGGTAACACCCAACTGTTCTACTAGTTCCAAATTATGAGCATTTTCCACCTGTCACAAGCCACATGATGTTCATGTGTGGCTCAGCATAATTTAGCACACACTATTGAGTCTCTGAGGACAGTCTGAAGTCTTCATGAGGGCAAAGCTCCTTGTGTCAAATCACCCCTGACAGTTTCAGGTGAATTTAAATCATGGCCGGAGAAATTCAGTTCATTTTTAATAAAAAAGAAAAGAAAAAAGAAGATATCCGGCATTACTGATCAGTCCTTCTGAAGCATCTCTTTAATCTTCATCTTTTCCTCCAGTTTTGCTCAGCTATATTGAAAGAAAAATAAAGACGACAAAAATTATGTAAAAAGACTACATGCATGCATTACAGTTTAATTTTCACTTTTGATCATGAATTTATTCTGAGTGTTAAAAGTTTTGACTTTAAACGGTTGAATGGTAGGCTACACATAATGACTGTAGTAATAATTGTTGTTTCAATGATATGATGACATGAAAAAGAACAGCAGAAAATTAAAGGGATAGGTCACCCCAATATGGAAATTTACTCACCATTTACTCTCCCTCATGTGGATTCATACTTTTATGCTCCTTTGTCTGTCTAACGCAAACGAAGATATTTTGAAAAATGTTAGAAACCGGTAACCACTTACTTCCATAGTAGGAAATACAAATGGTTACAAGTTTCCAACATTTTTTTTAAATAACTTATTTTGTGTTGAACAGAAAAAAAAAGGCATTCAAATAGGTTTATGACAAGTGAAAGGTGAGTAAATGATGAAAGAATTTCCATTTTTGGGTGAACTATCTTTTTAAGTCAAAATATATATTTTAAGCAATTAGCATTTGCGAATTCCTGACTAGACATAAACACTTTTTGAATTACTTTCAACCAACAGCTTCCAAAGTGATTTGTAGTGGATCAATCACAGGTGGACTTCATCATAAAACTACTTGCAAACACTTATCTATTGTCAATATTTTTATTGTGTTATTATTTCATACATAACACATTTAAAACTTCTGTTCATTTTTTTTTATTCAAAACAAATCTCATAGGGTTTGATATTTATTATTTAAGACAAATCATTCCAAATGTTTGGCATAAGTTTAGACTCAGAATCAAAAATGCTTCTTGAGCCCACTGTATATTATATCTTTCAAGAGTTCACACTTAGATATTGCTTGACGCTATTAGCAGGTTTGGCATGGTGTCCCGGGAGAGAACCCTGAGCTCGGAGATAATTGAGCCCAGGGCTCCCGCCTGGTCAATAAGCATATAAGGGTGTCAGAGATCAGGTAGATCTCGAGAGCTCCCACTGGTAAAATGAGGAAAAGGAGGAGATGGTGTGGAAGGGGGATTCTTCCAAAACGAAGACAAGGCAGTATGGCGAAATCGGTCTATTTATTGTAGGCTTGGATCAATCTGATTGCATTATTGCAGATTACAGATGACAGGCCAGCCGCGATCAATCATATCACGGTGCTCCTCTCGAAATTAGATTGTAAAACGTCACTTAAAGTATAAATTGCTTACATGCTGTTTGGTGGACGTAAAATGTAGCAGTGTGTGGACACATTCCCCATGTGAAAGAGAGAGAGAGAAAAAAAAGACACACGTTATAAAACATGTTTCGGAATTTAAGAATGCCTTTTTATAGTAAATCTTTCCATTTTACCTTACCTTAATAACATCCACCCAGTTCCATCCTCTTGGCAGTTCACCCTTATTATCTATTCATCGCAAACAGCAGTTTCACATCAATGTGCATTCAAACAACAAATCCAGATTTCTTTGTTTCATGGCCTTCAATATACTAACCTGTTCTTCCAATCAGTTTCCTCTTCTGTGCTTTGGTTAGTTGCTCTTTCTTCTCCTTCTTCTTACTGACAGAGGTGGAATTATTCATGACATCGCTGCTGGATGTCAAGGTCTGAGAGACAATACAGTCATTACATTACCTACAGGAGCTGTGATAAAAATAAATAAATATATATAAATGCAACGAGGCAGTATCCATAGCTACAAGAGAGCGTCAGCAGTTAAGCCATGTGATGTGATTGTTGAAAGATATAGGGTCAGTCACAGCAGAGAAAGCAATATTCAAGTGATTGCAAAATATATTCAGAGTGCCATATATTCATATCACACTTCAGGGTCAGTCACAACAGAGAAAGCACTATTCAAGTGATTGCAAAATATATTCAGAGCGCCATATTTTCATATCCCATATATCATATAACACTTGATGTATACAGACCACAGCAGACGTCACAGGCTGGTGGTTTTCCATGAGTGTTTCCTGGCTCTCTTTGGCCCACTCAAAAAGTGTGTACATCATGGCAGTGCCCAGGTTGGCTTCTACCTGTTCACTCATCTTTGAAAGAATGTACTGCTTTGTCTGTGCAGATCTTAAAAAAAAAAAAAAGATGTTTAAGTTTAATCCTGTTAAAGCTAATATCCTAACCCAATGTAAAAATATGATATTCAATATATATATATATATATATATATATATATATATATATATATATATATAAACAAATTTAATTTAATACTGGAGTAATGAATGATGCTGAAGATACAGCTTTGCTATCACATGGACTTCAATTGCAAACAGTATTTTTTTAAATATATTTTGCAGTAATAAAGTTTGACTGTATTTCTTAACAAATAACTGAAGCTTTTGTAAGGTGTTTGTACGAGACTTCAACATTCAAATGTCTTGCAATACCTCAAAATGTGTAAAGCTTGTGTATACTGAAACATAAACGGCTCAGCTAAGATAAACTAAAGCTAAAACAAATACATTCTAAACAACTTACAGTCGGTTGTTAAAAAAAGCATCTAATGATATGCGTGGTGCACTTTCAGGATAGTTTTCTGGCCAAGACACTTCAAGCAGGAAGGATTTGGAGTCATCAAGATCTCCTACCTGCAAAAAAATAAAAATAACTATCTTTATATCCATTCATTTTGCTGAAGCTTTTAGCAAAACTGAGGAAAACAACAAGTGATACATCATAAACAGGAAAATAATCAAAACACAAGCTAGAATAGGTTGCCATTTTATTCTCTTTCAAGATGAAATTCTATAGTATATGAATACGGTACTCCCTTATATCATAACTTTTACCATCTCATGCCATTGCCATATTTTTGTAACATTGTTATTGCCCTAAATAAATGATGTTTGTTTTCTGTATTCTACTTCTTACTCTAAGAATAATTACTCTTACTTCAAAACTTATATACTAGTGCTTATTTACTAGTACCTTTTATTAGACACTAGTGCATTTTTAAATTACTAGTAAAACAATTCCTCTCAGTAGTCACACCTGCTTTTTTCCCCACTTGTCTTATGTTATGACCAGTCAGAATGACCACTGTAGAATTCAATTAAAATGTCCTCAATAAAATTATATATTAAAAAAAAAAAAAAAAACCTGCTAGTAGCATTTCTAATATGTACTAATATATAG
Source organism: Danio jaintianensis (assembly GCA_903798115.1). Classification (NCBI taxonomy): domain Eukaryota; kingdom Metazoa; phylum Chordata; class Actinopteri; order Cypriniformes; family Danionidae; genus Danio; species Danio jaintianensis. The sequence continues at coordinate 4,002,409 of CAIGQV010018273.1, read as the reverse complement.
CAAACACAAAGTAGGCTAGTATCTTACTATACTATATTACTACTTACTATATTTAACAAGTATGCGTATCTAGTATCAAGTACTAGTATCTAATTGCTAGGAACTAGAATGCAAACACACATTATCATACACAAAAATGTAAGCATAATTGCAATACAGACTACTAGAGACTCGTCAAAAATAAATAATATCTCAATGACAGATCAAAGATTTGTAATATCTAGTGAATAAGATTGAGGTAAAGTTGGTTTTATATTCGCACATTCATTCATTTTTGAACAGTGACACTGTCTCTGTTTGCCAAGCAACTTTGAATATTCGGTACGAAATTGCATGCAAGTATGACTTCAAAACAAAATGAGCACTATTTAACTGACTGTGAACAATGTTATAATTTGATAGTCATTCATTCATTCATTTTCTTTTCGGCTTAGTCCCTTTATTCATCAGGGGTCGCCACAGCGGAATGAACCGCCTAATTTGATAGTCATTGGCTGCTAATATGATTTCACTACTTAGAATTCGCAAACAATACTTTTCTGAAGTTGTTTTATTAAAGAAAAAGTCAGAATGTGCGAATACAAAACCAACTTTAGCTCAATGTGACTAAGTAGTAGTAAATAATTAACAGGTACTATTTAACCAATAAGAACTAACATGAACTAGCCTAGAATTTGATGACGAAATATTAGTATCTTTTAAAAGAACTACTACTACTTGATGAAAGAGATACTAGTATCTTACAAGTAAGGACTAGAAGCATGAAAATGGATACGTTTTAATAGAGTGACTTTAAAATGAGGCATTTGTGCTGAGAAAGTTGTCTTACCCTGAACTGAAAGGAAACAGGGCTGAGCTCTTTAAAACAGTCATCTCCTTCATAGATGGAGCGCAGAGCCTCCAGCTCCATCTGCACACAAACAATTTACAGTCAACGCAACATGGTATTACTATGTTTTGAGCATGGTATATTTGAACGAAATGACACATTATAAATGTAATGACAAAGACAGTAATACAAACACTGTACTTTTTGTAGTGCAAAATGTTACATTTTATTAGGCTAAGCGTGTGTATAAACATGATGTTAATTAGATGTATGATACACAACCTTCATAAAACCTCCACATCATTAAATTCATGTGTGTTAGCTTTAGCTGTATCAGTCTCACCTCCTGGTCTTCATTGGCAGACATGTTTTTCGCCTTTCCAACACTTTAAACCAGTCATAAACAGCGCTACTGTGTCAGCGGACTGTAGCCAAAATAACGTTTAAACACGTATAAAGATCGACATGTTTAATGAATCCTAAATGTAACTAAGAATGTGCTTTTAGGGAGTCACCACAGCATAAAAAACAGAAAAATGTGTGATCTCAGAGAAAACAGTAACACCATTGCCGCCTGCAGGTCTGGAGTGTAGAAATTCACCGACGTTGCAACTTCTCTTACTATACTCTAGATGACGGCAAATCCTTAGGCTACATGTAAACGTGTATGGCATGACATTGTGAAAAAATTCAATCAAACGTTTGTAAGAAGTAGTGAAAGATTGGAATGAATAGAACTCATTAATATAGGCTTAAAATAAATTGTCATTGGCAAATTTCGATTAACTTGAGTATGTTGCTGTCACCAACCCAAAATGAAATATAAACTTAGCTGGGCAAAATAAACAAGTGGGCAAAATCTAGTTTGTTGTTGTGTTGTTGTGTTATCTATCAAACAGAAAAACTTTTAATAACAAATATTGTTTGATACAAACACCTTTTCTTTTACTGTGGAACATACATGAAAACATTTTGAGAAATGTCTCTATGTTTTAGGTTTTTGTTTTTATGTTAGGCTATATTATCTACATGATAGAAATCATTAATAAACATGAATCATTCGATTGAATGGGCGTTATCAGCTGATAGATATAGGCCAGTATGGGCCTTCTGCACCTACTAGTAGATTCAGAAAGCTGTAATCATCCATTCACATGGTTAATCAGCTTCATGATGAAGCTCATCATTTTCCATTTGCATTCTAATTCATGAGGCTTTATGACTTTCATAATCTTATCAGAACAAAAGGACATCATTTTGCACCTTTTTCGTAATAACTCACATTTACATAGTAATCACAAAACAGCATGACTCATTCAGACTGCCCAGGACCTTGATAGCGACATGAATGTTGATTATTTGCGCTCATTTACATGTGGAACTCCTCCAGTTCACAGGTCAACAAGACGTTCTCGTTGAGTTATGATTAAACCCCTCTCTGATCAATGAACAAACCCACCTGGCTTTTAAGGCGCAGCAGAGAGTCGGGGCCAGAAGATTATATCCTAGCTCACATCTGACAGCCCAGTAGCCAAATTACCCGTTGGGAAGATTTACTGTTCTAATTTCAGTTCTATTTCTCCAGACCTCTACAAGCTCTTCCATTAAACAAGCCATCCCAAAATAAGTTTACCAAAGACACAACTCAGGGTCAGGAATAAATCATTTATCATCTGTGTGCAAATGCAATATTTATCATAGGGCTAAGTTATCTTGTGTTCAGTGGCATGAACTCAGGAGATGGGATATTGCTCATAGCTGTCACTGATCTCAGTCCAGTCACCCCATTTACATACTACATAACAATAATGTACACTCGAAAAAGTCACCCTTTCAGAAGATACAACCATTTAAATCAGTATGAAACAGAAAATGCAATGTCTTGGTCTTTCCATGTACACTCAAAAATAATTTTGCTGCTACTTATCCAAACTACTTATTTAAAATGAGCTGGAACAACACAATTATTGAGATTCTTTGGGACAACCTAATAGTTTTATGTTCAAACCAAAAACTGATAAGTTAACTTAATTCCTTTATGTTGTTCCAACACGATTGTGTGGAACCCAGCGTGCTTTTACAGTGTCCACTCAAAAAAAATATTTTGCTGCTTGTTCAAACTACTTATTTAAAATGAGCTGAAAAAACACAATTCTTGAGATTTTTTGAGAATTGTTTTATGTTTAATCTACTTAAATTTGTCAACTTAATCAATTTGTGTTGGGACAACATGATTGAGTTGTGTGGAACCCTGAATTTTTACAGTTAAGAGAAAATTTTACATCTTTTTTCTTGCTTTGGTTATTGTTTTTTGGATATGTGTACCTAACCATGCATCTCAGCATGGACCTAGTCTATATAAACATAGCACATGTTACGTATACTGACATGGGTACACAGAGATCCAAAAACTACTTATAATAATGAGATGAAAAATGTTCAATGGTCTTTCCTATTGACCTTGACATATTGTAAATTTGGTCTTGATTTTGTCCATCAGGAACTGATTGAATTGTTGGATCATGGTCATTTGATACTGCTGTAATCTCATGTGGTTATCTATTCATTCAAAGTTGCAAATTTAACTGAATAAAGCATGTAACTTGCATAAATCATTTGCGTCAGTTTCCCAGAAAGTGGTAGTTTCATTCTCGGGAACACATGGGGTGGAAACAGCTCTTCATCCGCAAATGATGTATAATAAAAATGAAAATTGTTGTATAATGATGTATAATAAAAACCAGTGAAACCACTGCAGCTCTTTTCCCTGCATAATGAATGGCTTGTACCTTAGAGCATGCGGGTGACACACACAATAACAAACACTGTCATGTTATCTTGTGTTTGCAGGGGGACGCTAAGGAAAACAATTTTGTGAGACAGTTCTGGGAGGTAATTTATCCATATAATAGTTTATGCAATAATGAAAATGTACTTACCCTCAAGTATTTCAAACATTTACAAGTTTTTTTTACTCCATTGAACATAAGAAGATACACTGCCCATGCAAAAAAAAAAAAAAAAAAAAAACACACACACTGCAATATTTTTGTGGATCGCCTTTAGCTTTGATTACGGCACACATTCGCCATGGCATTGTTTCAATATGCTTCTACAATATCACAACATTTATTCCCATTCTTTGCCAAGATCTTTTATTGCTGATAGGGGAGTCAGGCCGCTGCACAAAGTCTTCTACTGCACATCCCAAAGATTCTCAATAGGGTTAAGGCCTGGACTCTGTGGTTGCCAATTTATGAAAAATGTAAAAATGATGTCTCATGCTGCCTGAAACACACTTTCACTAGGTATGATGGGTGCATCACTTCATCCATTTCTCTTCTCACCCTGATGTGCCCATCACTCTGGAACAGGGTAAATCTTGACTCATCAGACCACATGACTTTTGTCCATTGCCCCACAGTCCAATTGTCATGCTCGCCAGGCAAAAATGACAATTTTTTTCAGATTAGTCTCTGATAAGTGGTTTTCTTAAGGCAACACAGCTTTTTAGTTGCAATCCCTTGAGTTCCCTTAACATTGTGTGTGTGTGGAAATGTTCTTACTTTATAACATTATTAATCATAAGCATGAGTTCTGTTGTTGCTTTTTATGATTTGATTTCACCAGAAACTTACTGTAGGTGATCACAAATCTCAATCATTTATATTTTCCTCAAAATATGATGGTTCCCCACTATCCTTCCAGCTTCTTTTTTTTAAAGGTGCTAGACAGTTCTCAACACAGTTTGAATAATGTTTTAGTAATTTCAGCAGTCTGCTTAGATGTTATCTCTACTTGGTGTATGCCAATAATTTGACACTTCTGAAACGATAAACATCTTTTCCATGTCTTCTGAAATGGTTGTTTAAGAAATAAGAAGCTTCTTTCTGCATGAGTTAGAGTTTAATTACTTTACTAGATGAAACATAATCATCCATGCAATAATTATCCAATGGACAGACTTTGGCTCAGGCATTTCAAAATCCGACAAAAACAAAACAAAACAAAACAAAACAAAACCCAATCTTCTATACTTTTTAGTAAGCAATTGAACAGTATGTGACAAAGAATCAGTGTAGGCAAAAGTACCTGGATGACTTGATTCTGAAGTGTGCATCTGTTGGACACTTCACTATCCTATAAATCTGCTGGAGAGGATTTATGAACACATTTTTATTACATAGAACATACTTTTTAATGGCCACAAAGTAATTACTTATTCAAAATAAGTACAGTTTGAAGACAGTATTTCAAATATAGCCAAAATTTGAGACACTGCACACTGAGACTAGTCTGTTGGTTAGTCCAATTATAGTCACATGATCATCTGAACAATTCAGATTAGTTTTCTGTTCTTAATAGGAACTTATTAAAAATATATATTTTATATCATTTACTTGAGTGTCTTCCTGTTGTATAAAAAATGATAGGGCTCAAATGAGAGCATAAGACTTTTATGGTCTTTTAAAAAATGTATGTGCATCTTGGTGTTTCCTGCCAACATCTCTCATGCTATCCCTAAATGCACATAAAAAATGTTGACCAAAATATTGCTAGTGACAGGTTGTCCCTCGCACCAGTTCCCTCGTATCATCGAAGCATTAATTGCAAGAGGGAGGAAAGTTCATTCATTCATTTTCTTTTCGGCTTAGCCCCTTTATTAATCTGGGGTCGCCACAGTGGAATGAACCGCCAACTTATCCAGCATATGTTTTACGCAGCGGATGCCCTTCCAGCTGCAACCCATCACTGGGAAACATCCATACACACTCATTCACACAAATACACTACGGACAATTTAGCCTACCCAATTCACCTATATCACATGTCTTTGGACTTGTGGGGGAAACCAGAGCACCCGGAGGAAACCCACGCGAACACGGGGAGAACATGCAAACTCCACACAGAAACGCCAACTGACCCAGCCGAGGCTTGAACCAGCGAACGTGCTACCCACTGCGCCACTGTGCAGCCCGGAGGGAAGTTATTTGGATTAAAGATTATGAGAGCATGAGGGAATAAAAAAATTATTCAAATGGATAAATGTTTTTTTGTTTTGTTTTTAATAAATGATGCCATATTAAATTAAATTAAGAACCAAAATGTACTAATATACACCATCTAAGAGTAAATAATGTAGAAGTACTACAATGTTAGCATTGGGCTAACAACCCACCTTATAAAAAACTAGATGTTACGAAACATCAATACGGTGCAGCTAAATATCAACTGGCTGCACGGTGGCGCAGTGGGTAGCACGTTCGCCTCACAGCAAGAAGGTCGCTGGTTCGAGCCTTGGCTGGGTCAGTTGGCGTTTCCTCCAGGTGGTCCGGTTTCCCCCACATTCCAAACACATGCGCTATAGGTGAATTGAATAAACTAAATTGGCTGTAGTGTGTGTGTGTGAATGAGAGTGTATGGATGTTTCCCAGTACTGGGTTGCGGCTGGAAGGGCATCCGCTGTGTAAAACATATGCTGGATAAGTTGGCGGTTCATTCCGCTGTGGCGACCCCTGATGAATAAAGGGACTAAGCCGAAGGAGAATGAATGAATAATATAATATAATATAGTTTTGAAGCATATACTGGATTATATTTTTATGTGTGTGAACAAGCAGCCACCACCCTCCACAAATGTTCTGTTTTGTGCATTAACGTTTGACAATTCTGACCATTTGATCCAGCTCTGTGGCTCGTACTCCTAAAGCTTACGTGGCAGAGCATATGGCGCCATTGAGCCAAAAGTATATATTACAGCATTGTATGTTTTTTTAGGCAAAAAAATGACAGGCAGCTGGCCCAAGTTTGAACTCCCACAGTTTAAATGGCTGGTTGGTTCTAAACAATCTCTTTTTATGACTGGATGCACAAAGATGCAGAAGGCCTGTTACGTGTGCATGTGTTTAAAAATCTTTGTCTGTTAGGTTTTAATGGTATTGTAATGTTTAAAATCTGAATGGCATTAACATTTCCTGATCACTAAGTAATGATGTCACATCTTTCACTATGCCCTATTATAAGATCCATTTTTTTCATTGTGAGTTTTTTCTTCAAGCCTGTAGCCTCTCTGTCAGGACTGCCTAAGCTCTAAACTGGTTTACAAAGAACTGTAGAATTGGCTTGTAATTTAAGAATTATTTGAAAAAAAAATGCAAAACTCAGTATGAATCATGATTTTCATGGTTGAATGGACACATTAGTATGAAAGCCCATTTCTGCTATGTAAAAAAATAATACATATAGCCATACAGTCGGGAAGGTAATGAGTAATTAAAAAGTCATAATTGTGACATTCATTCATTCATTCATTTTCTTTTCGGCTTAGTCCCTTTATTAATCCGGGGTCGCCACAGCGGAATGAACCGCCAACTTATCCAGCATATGTTTTACGCAGCGGATGCCCTTCCAGCTGCAACCCATCACTGGGAAACATCCACACACACTCATTCACACACATACACTACGGACAATTTAGCCTACCCAATTTACCTATACCACATGTTTTTGGACTTGTGGGGGAAACCGGAGCACCCGGAGGAAACCCACGCAAACACGGGGAGAACATGCAAACTCCACACAGAAACGCCAACTGACCCAGCCGAGGCTCGAACCAGCGACCTTCTTGCTGAGAGGTGAACGTGCTACCCACTGCGCCACCGTGACGCCCATAATTGTGACATAAAAGTGAAAATGTTGATGTCAATGTTAACATACTCTAACTTATAATAAAGTAATACAATCTAAAATCGCCCCTATTTTTTCTATAAAGCACTTTTAGGTCATAATTATGACTGCCTTTTCCATATTTAGTCAACATTTTCACTTTTAACTATTGTTTTTGACTTTTATGTCATAATATTCCTACACTCAAAAATGATTTTTGCTGCTAGCTCAAACTACTTATTATAGAGTTGAAACAACACTATTCTAAAGTTGTTTTTGGGACAACCTAATTGTTTAATGTTGAATCCACTTAAATTTGTGAAAACGATACAGTTAACTTAATCGATTTGTGTTGGGACAACATGAAGGAATTGTGAGGAACCAGGCATTTTTTTAAAGTGTATGTCATAATTTTGCTTGTATGACAAATTTATGGTTTACTAATTTTATTTCTGCATTTGGTGGAATGGATTTCCATGTGCTCTAGTCATATAAAGCTATAAATCTTGCCTCGCTAGGCTTGGAGACCCTCTATTTCAGACTAACAAACCAGTTTAGGCTGTTTTAAGCTGCTTTTTTCCCTCTCTCAGCAGGGGTCTGCTGAACAGTGATCAATGAGTCATAAATTCACTATGCCCGGAGGAAAGCCCTGGCAATGCGCGCGTGCTTTTTAAGTGCCCAAGGCTTCTCGATTCTCATCCTCGCTGCTTATCTGCTCTTTAGTAGGACAGTTTAACGAACATATGATGGTTCGCGCAAATCGAGAGGGCAGAGCTTAGCAGACTCAGTTCAGTTCCATCATCCATTTCTTCTTGTTTCCTCTCACGCTGGCGAGTGAACACAGCGCGAGGCGAGACGGAGAACAGCACCGACCGCCACAGGGATGTATACCAAACACAGGCAGAAAAACGGACACATTTCATCGACACGATATGTGCTCGTAATGCTATCTGTTTTTCTGTTTAACGGTTTACTGGAAATAGTAGGCGGAAATCCTCGGGAAGAAGGTAAGACGCCGCTTTCTTACTTGGAAAGTTGCTCTCTTTTATCAACCAGTTGCGCGCATCCGTGAAGAAGTTTTTATGAGGGCAAAACGCATTTAAAGCGTTTCGGAAAGTGTAGATTTGTTGCACATGCATGTCGTTTGCTTAGATAAACGTGTAAACAAATGCATTTGAGAAGTAATTCATCAGTGATTTGTCTTGCTATCGATGATGATGTCTTCTAGTGCAAGACTATTCTCATCTCAGTGTTTTCATTTATGTTCTTAATGCACATTTAAAGACATGTCAGCAGTTTTAGAATGACCTGAAATATAATTGCAGAATGAAAATTTGACAACTGTTTGCGAATTGTTCATAGGCTAAAAGTTGATCTACCGAAAACCGGTTCGTTTTCACAGCTGGATCCATTTTTAAAGTCATGAATCGAATGATTTTTGCGACTTTAGATTGGGTTAACGGCGCATGCATTCAAACAGGAAAATTGACGATATTTATTGCATCGCGAGAAACACTGCTTATACCTACTATTCAAAGCGCATAGTAGCCTACTAAATCTACAGCATGAAACAACAGCGCAGCGCGTCGCCCATTGCAGTAAGAGATTCCCAGACGAATGACTCTTATCTGTCGATTCGGCTGAATCAAAAACATGCAGCTCGACCAATGTTGTCCGATTTCCAAGCGAGTGGACATTATGAGCCGATTCTTTTCGCGAATTCCAAATATACTGTACAGTACCGTACTGTACCGGCGCTATCCAAATCCTCCTATAGGACTATTTGACTTTTAAAATGAACAATCACAAATTAAAAGTAAATTCATAACGAAATAGTATAATATATCGCAAACTACAAAAACATATTTTGTTATTAGGATTGGCGAGCAATTTTTTTAGGTAATTCTAAAACACTGAAATAGTGGATCTAAAACATACAGTAGGCTAATAGGCTACAGTTTATATATAGAAGTTACAATTTAGGCTATATGACATACTTCATAGCCCAGTTCTTTGAACCAGCATTCTTAATAAAGGTGGTTCTGTGATAGGAAAGAGCAGGGATGAAAGAACCATTTTCATAAAAATAAATAAAGTTTTAGACAGAAATGTATATTTTTTGCTGTGGATACTAACTCACAAGTATGGTCTATCTCCATTGGTCTATCACAACAAAATAATTTCACTTTTAACATAAATACATCTTAAATACACATCAGGGACATAAGTAACAGATGGGTTGGTCAAAAGTAACACAGCAATTTCCGCTATATTAACTGGCCTACTAGTGTTTATATTAAATATAGCCTACCTGACTATGGCATTGTTGATGTGTTAACTGCAAACATATTTTGTCCTTCATCTTTGCCAAAAATATTAAATTACTATTTCATTTTAAATTCCATCAAATGTTTCAAAAGTAACCCAACAAAACAAAATGTAATTATTTCAATTTTTTTTTTTTTTTTGTTATCATCGACAATATGCATTAATTTTATACAACATCCAAATGGAAACACTGCAAACTCATATGTGGATTATTAGCAGTGGACAAAAGTAACAGTGTTGCTTTGCTCTTGCCATTTAAACCAAATTACTTTTAATCGGAAAAACTCAGATAAAGCAAACTTAAGGACGTGTTACAACAATATATAACCTCTAGATTGATCAATACTGTGACACATGAAAAGAGAAACACAGCTTGTATAGGGAAAAAGTACCTATACAGTGATTTACTTCCTGCTAACTGCTCTCCGGACCTTATCGGGGGACACAGTGATGTTTGCAAAGCAAATGTTGTCAAAGATTTGAGAAAATTGCTTTGTTAATTTATCATATATATAGGAGACCTCTAATTCCCTGTATTAAATGGACATGTGTCAATGAAATCACTAGATGGCACAAAACAGTCTTTTAATCTCATTGGCGATAAAAAACCAATGACCAAAAAACCAAAAACCAATGCCGATGATGCTGTAAATCATTCATAATATTATAAACCACAATATGATCAGGCCAGTATTAAAGAGCTCATTATATTACACTGCAGTTTCTCACTGAGCAAAGGATGAAAAAGACCATTCAAAAAGAATTTTTTTTTCCATCAGAATATTTCATCACAAGGATTCCTTCTCTGTCATTTAAGAAACTCAAACAGGCTGTTGGTCTCGGGATATCAAGTTCAGTCCTGTTCCAACAGAAGCAACACAAGCTCTCCACATGTTCTGCATGTTTGGAGAAGTCGCTACATCTCTTTGAGATTTGACCGGGGACTCTGGGACCTGCTCTGAGCTTTGGTCTCCATATTGCGTGACAGACCTTTAATGCATTTATAACAAGGCCAGCGATATTATCTACGACAAGCAAGGGCTATTAGCTATAGCAAATATTCTACTGAGCTGAGAAGTTATGGCTTGTTTTTACGTGTGGATTATAATGGTGCATAATAGTCTTTTGTTACTTTGACTTGGATTAGAAAAAAGTCTGGTGACATAATAATATAAATATACACTACGGCTAAAAGATTGGGATCAGTAAGATTTTAAGGTTTTTGAAAGAAATCTCTTCTGCTCACCTAGGCTGAATTTATTTGATCACAAATACAATAAGTATCATTTGTAGTATTATTGCTATTATTCATTTTGTTTTATGTTAAACCAAGGTTTTTTTTTCTTTCTTTTCAATATGTAATATTTCATCTTTTGTAACTTTTATGTCAAAAGTTAAACAAAAATAACTTACAGGTTTTAAGTGGTTGTTTTTAACGGTAACACTGCTGCACAACTGCTTTCAACATCGCTAATATTGAAAACTATTCATGAGCTCCAAATCAGCATATTATAATAATTAATGATTTATTATATAAATATACATTCACCGGCCACTTTATTAGGTACACCTGTCCAACTGCTCGTTAACGCAAATTTCTAATCAGCCAATCACATGGCAGCAACTCAATGCATTTAGGCAAAGTTCAAAGCGAGCATCAGAATGGGGAAGAAAGGTGATTTAAGTGACTTTGAAAGTGGCATGGTTGTTGGTGCCAGACGGGCTGGTCTGAGTATTTCAGAAACTGCTGATCTACTGGGATTTTCATGCACAACCTTCTATAGGGTTTCAGAGAATGGTCAGAAAAAGGGGAAATATCTAGTAAGCGGCAGTTCTGTGGGCGCAAATGCCTTGTTGATGCTAGAGGTTGGAGGAAAATGGCCAGACTGGTTCGAGCTGATAGGAAGGCAACAATAACTCAAGAACAGGAAACTGAGGCTACAATTCGCACAGGCTCACCAAAATTAGACAATAGATGATTGGAAAAACGTTTTTCTGGTCTGATGAGTCTCGATTTCTGCTGCGACATTCGGATGGTAGGGTCAGAATTTGGCGTCAACAACATGAAAGCATGGATCCATCCTGCCTTGTATTAACGTTTCAGGCTGCTGGTGGTGGTGTAATGGTGTGGGGGATAGTTTCTTGGCACAGAAATAGTTTCTTGCTTAATTTGCTCATGCAATGAGGTAAAGGCCAATAAAGGTTTCAGATCCAATAGATTTACTTAAATGAGACTTAAAATGCAATCGTTAAAATGGCATCAAAGCAAACAATATACCACTTCTTAGATACAGAGAGAAAAGAGACTACAAAACGTAACTGTGTATCTTAAGGAATTATTTGAGATTATAACTTTCTGAAAAGCTTTCCTTTTCTCTCTTTCTATCTTTCTCCTTTAATACAATGCAGGTTGTTAATTGATGCCATCTTTCATCTCAAAACAGATATCGACCGTGGTAAAGCTGGCCTTGGAGGGTTCAGAATTACTTTTATGCTCAACATAAAGCTTTATTTGCCTGTGTTTGGGTGCAATTTTCTTCCTTTTCCATTCCAGAAGAAAAATATGGTTTTCCTTGACAGTCTCTTAGATACATGTATAGGGTGTCAGATATTTATTATTCACTTCAATACAACCTGTCATTCACGTGAATGAATGCATGACAAAATAATCATACATTGCACATGAAACGTACTTATAATTGCCTGTAATTTCTTTTTTTGATATATCGTAGTTGTGATAGAAAATAGCCAGCAAGTTCAATTACTTGCAATTACCTGCAATTCAGCAGAAGTAGTCTGGCCTTGTTCAAAATGTTCTTTGGAAGGGGTCTGTACTTCAAGCAGTTCACACTGAATTAATTGTAGAAAATTGTACAAACAAAAAGAGAAAAGAAATGTTGTCTCGTGAGCACAGTAAATCATTTTCAGTGCTATTCAGAGGGCTAATTGTGAGATTACGACTGGAGATCAGCCTCTGTGTTCTCAGAATACTATGCTATTTGTTACAGAATAATATGAAAGCTTACAAATTTAAAATAAGTATGTACGCTGGAAGATAATAATGGTCAAAACTCAACAGTGCAAAAATGAAAGAACTGTTCTCTTTGAGGAAAGCATGGGTTCATGGATTGTACACTTATTGGAAATATGCACATAATAGCACAGGAGGTATAAATAAGGCAGACCCTTTTTTTTGCAGTGGTCTTCTCCACAGCGCTATGTGCTCTCCACAGCTGCATGGGTTAGTTATAACGCCATTATTCATTTACACGCCTTATGTTTATGCAGTGAGAGGGAAGATGGATGACTTTGGGTTTCATCAGTATGTCTAAAAAGCCTCTTGTTCCTGGAATGTTCCATTAGTCCCTGGACTACAGTTTTTCTATCAAGATAATGACTTTCATAAATTGGTTCACACAATAGATAATGGTTGTTTTTCCTTGTGAAAGCGACTTTTGTGGCATGGAATCTTATTATAACGCCATCTTCTCTTCTCAAGCAGTAGGCTGAGTATACTCTGTCTTTTTTATTAACACTTGTGTTTCATTTATTTATATTCATTTATACTGCATGATGCCTTTGCAAAAAATTGTGCTTAATTGTATTGTATTTTGTATCTGCAGAGAGAAGTTGAAATATTAAGGATGTTTTAAAAAGAGAGACGTGTCTTGACACACTTTTGCTTATGCCAGATTTTTACATCGGAAATTATTTTAAAGCATTGTTTTGATTGTCTTGTCATTCACACGCATCAAAAGTACACATTTGATGAGTTGACTGAAATATTTATAGTTCACCCCAAAATTTCTGTCATCTGTCATTATTTACCCTTTACTTGTTTCAAATCTTTATGAGCTCATTTCTTATGTTAAACACAGTAGTATAGTACTATATTGTTGCTTAGTATTGCATTAACAATATTTCTTACAACATAACATTTCCCTAGAAATATGTTGTTTTTATTAGCTTAAATCATTTATTTGATTTATGATAATAAAATAAACAGGTAAAAGATATTTTCAGATCTAATTAATACAATTAAGACTTAAAGGTGTAATCATGTAGTCTTTAAAACACTATGAATGAGTGAAAACCTCAGCAGATATTCTGACTCTGATTGGCCGTTGTTATTTTCCTCACTTGTCTAGATAAAAGATAGTAAGGCCCTATCTGATTGGTCAAATTTAGATAAACAACCAATGCATAAAATACATGTAATTTATCACACATGTCTTTGATATGTATGGATACTATTATTGTGATAACGATAATCTTGCGCAGCACACACGCACACACACACACACACACACACACACACACACACACACACACACAAAAAGATATTTTGAAGAAAGCTGGAAACCTGCAACCATTGACTGCCATACAATGGAAATGAATGGTTACAGGTTTTCAGCTTTCTTTGAAATATCTTCGTTTGTGTTTAACAGAAGAAAGAAACTCATAAAGGGTTGGAAACACTTGAGGGTGAGTAAATAGTGAGTAATTTATTTTAAGTACCTGTAAAGTACTTAATTATTATTATGCCAGTAATGTATTTGATATAGAGTAATAGAGCTGATCTATTGCACTAAATTACACAGCAATTGCATAATATGTGTAAATACACATATGCATGATTACATTTCAATAGTATCTCTTGAATAAGTTTCAATATACTGTACATCACTTGAAATTGTGTCTCAGTTAACTTTGTTAATTGCTTAAAAATAATAACCCATAAATCACATTTTTCGGTAAATTGTAATCACAATTCAGTCATGCAGTCACTGTCTCTGAAGTGGCTTTCTGCATGTGGGTGTTTTGTACAGAATCAAGTTATTTTTTGTATGTTATCACACTTGAATGTTTGAAAAGCACTTGTTCACTGGTTCACTTTCGCTTGCTTCACAGAGGTTGTAAGCAAAACCCAGAAATGTGATTCTATACTGTAACGATGCTGTAAAAAAGACAAAATGCAGTAAATGAAACATAAATAGCAGAAATGAATATGTTAGAGATATACAGTCCTTCCTAAAGAGATAGTTCACCTAAAACTCTGTCATCATTTACTCAACCTTCACTCCAAACCTGTTTGGCTTTCTTTCTTCTGTTAAACACAATAGAAGATATTTTAAAGAAAGTTGGAAACCTGTAACTATTGACTTCCATAGTGTTTTTTTTCCCTACTGTCGATGTCAATGGTTTCAGCATTCTTCAAAATACCTCCTTTTGTGTTCAGCTCAAAGTTTTTAATCACTTGAGGGAGAGTAAATAGTGTGTAAATTTTAATTTTTGCCGTCAAAAAGGACTACTATTCAACTTTTTGCACTTATTTTATCATTTAAACTACATTTTCATTTATCTAAATAACATGCAAGTAAGGATCAGATATATTACAGTACATTTTTATTGGAGAATTATTTCTATAATGAGCTCTCATTTAAAAACAAAAAATTAATAAAGTGTACTTCTCTTCACAATAATGTACATATTGTTAGCATTTGGAACAATAGTCCTGATTTATTTGTCCATCAACTAGTACAAACTTTTCTTTGATAAAGACTTAATGTACTTCCAACTCGGAACAGTTGGAAATGCAAGGGGAATGTAGTGCACTCCTACACAAGCAACGCTCATGGCATTTGAACAAAAAAATATCGAAGGCTGTATGAGTCAGATTGCATTATATAGTGACATTCTTAGGTGCTATATAATGAGCGAGAGAGAAAGAGTGTGTGTGTGTGTGTGTGTGAAAGAGAGAGAGAGAGAGATAAGAGGAAAGACAAAGACACAAAGGTAATCAGAGAGAGAATCAGAGGGACAAAAAGCTAGTTGGAAGGTAAAGGAGGAGTTTGCCTCTTGTTTAGGGCTGTCACTGAAGACGGCCGTTCCCTGCAGCGCTTTGTGATTGCATTTGGTTTAAAACGGCACCCTGGAAACACAGATAGAAACAGTTTCATTCAAAGCGCTCTATCTCTCTCTCTTTCTGTCTCCTCTCTCTCACACACGCACCAGGCACAATTCAGAGAAGAGATCCCCCACACAGAAGCAACATTCAATCTTGTGCCAGCTTATCTCACACACACACACAAACACATAATCGTGGTCCGTCAGCCGCACCGCACCACATCTTTTAGAGTGTTTTGGATGCTTCCTGTCAATCTGATATTGACATGTTTTTGTTTAGTCCTCGTCTCTCCATGTTTTTTATAAATCGGTCAGTCAGACAGATGATGACTGTGCTGTTTGTGGAAGTCCTCGCACAGTCACACAGCCTGTCATAGATTATATTGGCCAGTTAATCTTAAAAAGGTAAAAAAGTTTTTTATATTAGTAATCTTTTTGTTTTCTTTTTGTTAAAGGTATTAATTAAATATATTTCTTAAGATATTTTGTTTCATAGATGGAAGGGAATTGATATATGGATTTATTTATGTTATGAATTTATAATCATTCATTCATTCATTTTCTCTTCGGCTTAGTCCCTTTATTAATCAGGGGTCACCACAGCGGAATAAACCGCCAACTTATCCAGCATATGTTTTTACGCAGCGGATGCCCTTCCAGCTGCAACCCATCACTGGGAAACGAATTTATAATCTACATGATTAATTTATACTAATTTACACAATTAATATAATTAAATGAATTTCCAACATAGGCCTTAAACAATACAATTGTACAGTATAATGTTCTTCTTACAGTAGGTGAGAAGGTGACACTTTACAATAAGGTTTCATTAGTTAACATGAACAAAGAATTAACAATATTCCAGCATTTAATAATCATAGTTAATTTCAACATTTACTGATGTATTATTAGAATCCAAAGCTGTGTTTATTAGCATTATAATGAATTACATTGACAACCAATAAAAAAACTGTATCTTAAGTAACCTTAACAAAGATAAATAAATGCTGTACTAAATGTTTTGGTAATACATGAATTAGCATTAACTAAATGAACCTAAATAAAATTAGTTAGTTAGTTAGTTAGATAGTTGTCCATTCGGTTGTTTATTTTTAGCAATAATCGCACATTTGTTCTTCTATGTTTAGATATTCACTTTTGCAGCACAATACCACAGTCAGCCTGCAAATGACTTATTTATTGAATAGACTGTAATCATAACACATTATATACTTCAGCGTAAAGCATTGTTTTTAGCTAATATTATGCAAGAAAAAAATAGTGATTGTATTTCTATATTTTTCTTTTAAGCTATTTAGTTTTTCATTTGAAGTTATTGAATTGCATTAGATCTGCATTATAGCAGCACCATATTGGCCATTTGGCCACTCTCTTGCGGTCACTAATTTTAAATACCCTTTTCATCTGTCTCTCTCTTTCTATCTCTCCCAGTAGTGACAGGAAATCATAACCATCTCATCTGTTTTTTTCCCCCCGCTCTATTTGTATTCTGTCCTCACTGAGTGATCGATACATAATCCTAACAGCAATGTTGCTTTATAGATCTTACGTGCTTTCTTATATCTGTGCTGGATATGTGGATACATTAAAGCCTTTTTTAGGCCTAATGTGTTGGATGTCTGAATACATCTGGATACGTTAGGAGGACACAAAAAAATCTGGTGCAATATTTCAGTTGTGACATTTCAAAATCTGACATCTGCTCAAATCTGTCATTTGCACTCAACCTATCCCATCCTCAGGGCCGACCCTGGTATTGTTCATCACAGTAATGAGGCGTGAGAATCAGGAAATTGAAGATTTTACACACATGCCTGTGTGAAGGTGTTAAAATATGAGGAAATCACAATATTTTAATATTCCTTCCGTTTTATGCACTACATGAAGCACTGCGAAACTGAAAAAATGGACTTCAACGTACGTTTAACAGCAGTTTCTAGGTAAAATGAATGCTACGAGTCAGTATTTCGGCAACAATTTTGTTCCTTTTCACACTACTGATATTTACAGGGACATATTATCAATGAATTTTTGTGCAGTTCTTTGCACAACATCAGTTAAATACCACAAAAGCACTCAAGATGTTTATGATTTGTAATGGAATAAGTTTGGCTCACCTGTTAATCTCCATATGCAAAACTTTTCTGCTGTAGCTCACTTTGTATGGTGTTGTACCTGTGATACAGAGCACTTGGGTTGTTCAGTGAAGCACGGTTCCATAAAATGGGTAAAAAAGAATGTAAAATCAATGTAAAACTATGTTGCCACAATGCAGTTTTCTTACAAGTTTGCTTTTGAAAACACTATTGGCAAGAAGGATGTGTAAATGACATGTGTAGCAAAACGCAGCCAAAGTAACATATTTTGGATTCGGAAAAATGTAGATGCCCTCTGCTGCAAGGACATGTAACCGGAGCAAAATATTTTTTAAACATATTTTGCAATGTGAGGCACGTATTTCCAATTAGCCTCAGTTGGCTACATAAATTGAGCAAAACCATACATTAATATTTGAATGAGCTATAACTATAAAATAGCGCACTTCAATTTTTTCTTCCTTTGGATTAATAAGGCTTCAAGGGGAAGCAATAGAGGAAAGTGAACAGAAAGCAAAAAGAGGAAGATTACTAATCCTCTTCTCTATCAGACCGCCACTTTTCTCCTGAGGTCTGTTCCTAAAAAGCCTGGTAAGAGAGGAAGTGGAAAAAGCAAGGCTCTTTGGGACCCCCATGGCAGTTGAATGACTTGACGGGCAGATAATTGTCAACCAGAGGAAGGTCAATTTCACTGTGTTTGAAGAGCAACTGCCCTCAAGCCAGCTCTGGCCTTCTTAGATCATTCTACGGGAACAATGTCTTAGGCTGGCTTGCAGCTAATGCCTTCTCTAAACCTATTAGTTTTGGAAAATGGTTTTCTCTAGAGGCCTATAGTCTGCGTTGATGGATTCTCTGGATTTATGTTGTGCAGGCGACAGGCTGATTATTTTACGTTCCCAGAACTCAAACTTGGCCTTTGATGATGTTTGTTGTGGAAAAGAACCAGGGTTACAAACAGAATGGACTGTGCGATGTGTCGCTTTCTGATTGACAGGCCTCAGTGATTTAGATCATGCCGACTTCAGACGAGTCCGATATTTTAGCATTAGAAGAGATGAGACCATTACAATTTGGAGATGGAGAGAAAATTGGAAAAAGGATGGTCTTGCGAGGATCATGCCGACACACTCCCCTCTCGATCAATTCTATTGCTTTCTGTTAGCGTGTGTCATATTTTATAAACTCCAGCCTTAAATGGATATGCCGAGGTCAGTAATGATCTTATTTTTCCACATTTGCGTGCACGACAGCTCTGTGTGAGACCCCAAATGTCTGGGATCAAGCTGAGAGGGGATGCTTATTTGTTTCTATTCACAATGAAAAGTGCAATAGTTTTTTAAAAAGAGAGGGAGGTAAGAGAAACGCTCGCATCTTTCATTACCTCTGCTATCTCGGTCCTTTATCGGGGATAATGAATAGCCAGTTTTGCTGTGCTGATAATCAGCTTGTAAAAGCTTGTAATTTTACTGTCTAATTTTGGATCTCTCAAGAGGCTTAAATCAAGTGCGTGAAACCCGAGACATACCAAATGATTTATGAGGATGATTATTCCTCTTAATCATGAGTGATTGAGGGAGATTAATAGTGTGACCTACTGGCCACTTTCAGCCGCCTCTCTAGAGTTGATTAACTTAATACCAGGCCTAGATTGCCAGACTATATTGTGCTGTCATAAGAAACACGTCCGTGTTGAAACTTCATAAGATCAGGCTTGATATAGCACAAACATGGTTAGTAGTTCAGGGTGACTGTAGGATTTCATACACAGAAGTCTGATCATCCAGATTCAATAAGTCTAAAAGAATATCAGATTGTTTTTTTTTTTTTGTTGTGTGACGTGATAAAAAAT
This sequence comes from Danio jaintianensis, assembly GCA_903798115.1. Lineage (NCBI taxonomy): Eukaryota > Metazoa > Chordata > Actinopteri > Cypriniformes > Danionidae > Danio > Danio jaintianensis. The sequence goes on along the minus strand of CAIGQV010018273.1, from coordinate 3,982,710 downwards.
AAAAGGGCTATATAAATAATAACTTAAATGTACACATCATGTTATATATATAATACCTAAAAATAGCCTTCAAATGTAGGACTAACAATATTTATATATAAAAATGGAAAAATCAGTAATAGGGTGAAATATTACTATAAGCTAAAAATATCTATTACACACACACACACACACGCACACACACACACACACACGCACGCACGCACGCACGCACGCACACACACAGACTCACACACACACACACACACACACACACACACACACACACACACACAC
>CAIGQV010018273.1:3943741-3973046 GCA_903798115.1 Danio jaintianensis | reverse complement strand
ACAACAGCAGAGCTCAACACGGAGGCGGCCATCTTCGTCGGCGCCAATAGTGTTACATGTTCTGTAATACATGAGCACATATCCTTGTGCACTTTGTCTGATTTCTCTGCCCTCTTTTCTCTAATATTGACATCTGTACTCTGTCTCTACCTCAATGCCCTTCGGATGCATCTGACCCGCTTGGCTTGTTGTGAAACTCTTAGACAGCCTGCAAATGTCAAGCTAAATGCCTCAAATTCAGGCCAGTTGAACCTTCATGAGAACAAAGACGAACATGCAATAATAAACGCTGACATATTTTACCTTTAAAATATGCTTATTTATTTATTTATTTATTTATTTATTTATTTATTTATTTATTTATTTATTTATTTATTTTACATTATGATTTTTTATTACATGCATACCTACAGTACATTTGCATACTTAAATTTCCCAGTTTTAAAGTATTAACATGTATTTATTTATTTTGCTTATTTACTTATTTACTCTAACTTTAGAATTTTAATCTAAAATCATCAGAGAAATCATTTTGAGAGAAATTTAAGAGAAGCATGATATTTTTATAAATTATTTATCTCTGCTTTCATTCATTCATTCATGCAAAATATTTCCACATATACAGTAATCTAAAAAATATGATGCTTTTGACTGTCCAAACAGAGTGTGTCAGCTGTTGTTTTGCCACTGGTGCTGACTATTGATGTGACGGCAACTCCTTGACATTTAGGTCCAGCCTCGGAATATGTCACCACATGTAGAGAGAAACAACCAATCACACTGCTGGATTTGATGTAAATAGTGCGATTAGTCAATTTACTAGTGCATAAATTGCTTCATACAGCTCAAACAAAAAGCTCTGATAACATTCATTATCTATAAGAGTTGGTGATTTCCTGTAACGCTTTGCACCACAGCAACTGTTGCCAAATGCAGCACAAACAGATGTCAACGTTATGCAGATGAGGACCAAAGCGACAACTACCACTGAGAGTGAGCAAATACTTGAAACCAACAGCTCATAGTGTCTGCAATCTCTAGCGATTTAATAGCTGTCAGCTTGAATGCAGCGTTGTGGCTTCACCCTCACTGTTGGTGTCTCTCACAGACTCACATGTTCACTTAATAGTTGACTTCACAAATAGACAGAAAAACACAGGTTTTGTGCACTCACTCATAGGCTCTGAGAATCTGGATGTTTGATTGAACTTTTGGCTCCTCTGGTGATGATGTAATGAGCTGCTGTACTGTTTGGAGCTTGGCTGAATGCATGTCAGGCGGATGTAATTTTATACGCTGAAACAAAGACACACACACACGCGCGCCCGCACACACACACACACACACACACACACAGACACTCTTCCCTAAGGTTGGGGGCAGGGGAACAGACCGCCTGCCAGAACACAGAGTGTATGAAGGAAAAATCTTAGCTACTTATAGCTAACGAAAATCACTCTCTGGCTCTTTGTGGCTCACCAAGCATTGACCATATGGTCTAGTATTTCCATCTTGTTTTCCAAATTCCCCTCTCAAATGTGGGTCTCTCGCTGGCTTTCTTTTGCTGAGAAGTAGATTTAATGCAATGACATTCAGGCATTGTAAGTGTCACCTCAGTGTCCAGACGGGTATTTCAGCGTCTTGTCTGGTATTGAGTAAATCAGATTCCAAGATGTTCAAAATTTGTTTCTTTTTTTTTTCAGGCAGTACACTGAATGATTTATAAGAACACAGGCTTATTGGAAATATGTACTTCAGCTTACATTTGATGTCATAGTGCAAAAACATACTTCAACATACCTTTAACTGCTGTTTCTAGGTAAAATGAATGCTACAGTGCAGTATCACGGCAACAACTGTGGTTCTAATGATATTTACAGTGACATATTATCAACCAATAAAGGATTATTTTCATGCAGTTCTTTGCAGAACACCAAATAAATACCACAAAACAACTTCACCTGTTTGTCTCGATATCGACAACTTGCTTGGTAGCTTACCTTGTACGTTGTTGCACTTGTAATGCAGAGAATCTCAGGTTTGAGTTCCACAAAACAGGTAAAACCAATGCAAAATTTACATTAGGTAAAACTACATTTAAACGTACATTTGCTTTTGAAAACACTATTAGTTGGGTTTAGGAAAGGGTTTATGTCAGTCAATTGTAAGATGATCTTTACGACAAGCCCCGGCTTCTCATGGAGGTCTACAACCATGTAAATGATACATATAACAAAACATACCTTAAAGTTGCATTTTGGGTTGCAGACACATACTTTGAGAGCCTTCATGACAAAATGAATGGAATATGCTGTTTTCCATCAAGGCAACCGGAGTGCTGAAATATAATTGGCTTAACAGGCATTGGGTGGGTTAAAGGGACCAAAATAAAGACAGACGTTTTGACACGGAACTCACATTTTTAAAGCACAATAACTGACTTTACCATTGTTTTTCAGATAAACAAATATCTTCACTTAGCATGTTTCTTAAGTATCTGCAAACATATTGTGGTATTTTTATGCTTTAGAAGAGTCAAAAACTTTAACCTTTAAGTACTGTATGCATTTCACTTTCACATAAATGCAGACTGCGCACTCTAATGTAAAAGTATCTGGAGCAACGTATTTTACATTTTGCAAAAATGTAGGTACGTATTTTCTAATGAGTCTGGGTTGATTTATAATTAATACAACAACATAAACCAAATTTGGCATTCACCACATTCATGAGGTCAGTATATATACAGTATATACTATAAGTGTTTCAGTCTTGGATTTTATTTAGAAATAAATCGGAAAATTTTTCAGCAATTTTTCGGAAATATTGTCGTGGACCTGCCATGTTTGGCCTGAGCCACACTGCCCTTGATGGCAACAGATTGTCCAGTCCTTCCAACATAGAGCATGATGGTACCACAGCATGCATTAAAGGAATGATGCCTTTGGGTGTTGAAACTGACCTGGCTCTTTTAAAATGTGATGCCTAGTTTAAAATCACATGAATAATCTGATTGGTCTTTCTGTATCCTTTTTCTTTTGCTTAGGAAGTAGTGGAAAGAGTACTGAAAAACTTTAATCAAGTAAAAGTATTATTAAATGCCAAAAATATAGTGCAAGTAGAGTAAATGTATCTGTTCTAAATACTAGTGAAAGTATGAGTTAAAACTAGCCCTTCTAAAAGTACTCAAGAGTAGTGAGTAGTGATTATTACGATGTGAAAAATATTCCACATTATACTCTGGAAATGAAAAATGTAGCTTACATCAGTTCCATTTTCTTTAAAGTGTGAGTTAAATTATTTGCCATTCATAACCTATACATTTAACATTTGAGATTAATTTAATGCGAAAACACATTACACTAATATATGTACCTGTAATAAGCCAACAGAAAGCAGGTTTATGCATTAACATCCAGAGTGAAATCTGTGTAACCTAAAAGGCAAAAATCTAGCTTGACGATGCTACAGTCCCTGTCTTTTCTTAGTGTTTATTTCTGTTTTGCCCTTGTGTTTATTCGTGTCACTCCATGTCACTTTAGCTTTCCCCGGTTTCCTTAGTTACCATTGTTAGTTGCCTTGGTTGTTTATTGTCTCCACCCCCTTGTTATCAATATGCTTGTTATCCTATTGTCTGCATCACTATATATATATATACCATCTTGTCTTAGCCTCTTGTTGTCTGTAGTTTAAAATCAGCCCTGTGATGTCTGAGTGTTCTTTGCTTTTGCCTTGTCTTTGTTTTGTTTCTGGACTGTTTAAGTCAATTCCTGTTATCATGCATTTGGATCCTCCACCACTTTTATTCTCTGCACTCCACGCTAGACCATGACAGACGATGTTAAAGCTTATTATTACATGGCTGTCTGAAATACTTGATTCTAATTGGTCAGTCATAACATTCTAAGGTATGTTATTCTGAGATAACAACTGCTGAATAACACAGGCTCATCCAGGTACTGTCTGTCATGCCGCATTTTTGACTGTTTGACCCCGTCTTGTTAATGGATAATATATGTAAATTAGTATATGCTTTATTCAGCTGGTTTCTTTTCTGTTAGCATTGCATTTTTTACTGTTTGGCGCCATCTAGTGACTGAATAATTAGCAAGTTAGTGTATACTCCATTCAGCCGGTTTTATTTCTGTCCCCTTTGCATCTAATTAGAGAATTAATTAAACTGTTACGCCTCAAAACAATGTTTTGTGTCTATTTTGTATGTTTTGTGACAAGTAGATGTGTAATAAGCAGGATAAAGTACATCCAGGAGGTTGTTTATTGCAGAATAATTCATACAGGCTTATCGGCAGCCAAACCTAAAGCGGAAGGCTGTTGTATAAGACTGAAAGGCTATATTCTGCGAAAACAAACGTCCTGGATGTACTTTATCCCTAACTTATTCAGTTCCTGACTAACAAGCTACGAGGGTCCAGCATTTGCCACAACAAACTAAGATACTGCAGAAATAATAGAATTTACACAATTTGTGCATGTATTTGACAGCATAACATTCTGTAGTGTATTTAGTCATTGCTTAAGGCCATTATGCTATTTCAGTCAACAAACAGTAGACATTCTTCACCTTCTTATCATCGTCTCTTGGTCATTGCATGTAATGATTTAGCATCTTCTTGGACACTTTTAATGTTTCCACACTGAACGTGTTTGCAGCATTTAGCATCCGTGTCTTGAGGTCGGAATGTCTTATGGGATTTTTTTCTATGCGCAATTTGATTGGGAGGGAAATCACAGGACTGATTTTTCTACTCAAGGAGGAGGGGTATTACTGTATTGCTGTTACTGGAATCCTGCTTGTTTTGACCACAAAAAAACTTTGAATAATGTTTAGAATTAGCTTTAGAACTAGCTTCCATTTAGATCTACATTCTGGTGCCACTCCCCGAACTTTACAAACATTAATAACAGAAGATATTTCAGGAGTGTGTGCCAGTTGAAAGAGGAGTCTGCTTTGAGATCTTTTCCATGAATATGAATAATTACAGTTGATAACCTTTTTTTATTACCAAGCACATCCCACACATTATTTTCCCATTTATGTTCTGTAAAAGCCAAAATAACAGACACAAGTGCTTTCTTCTGCTCCACTATTTAACATGCCCTGTTCACGTGAACACATCACTTCTTTCTCCATAGTTTAACTGCAAGAGAATTATTATTTAGAATTATTATTGAGACACAAAACTGCAAGCTTATTATAAAAAGAATTATCATCACTGAAACTTTCACTCTGTGATTGCTAAACTTCATTCATTCATTCATTTTCTTTTCGGCTTAGTCCCTTTATTAATCTGGTGTCGCCACAGTGGAATGAACCGCCAACTTATCCAGCATATGTTTTACGCAGCAGGTGCCCTTCCAGCTGCAACCCATCACTGGGAAACACCCATACACTTCCATTCACTATGGACAATTTAACCCGGAGGAAACCCACGTGAACACGGGGAGAACATACAAACTCCACACAGAAATGCCAACTGACCCAGCCGAGGCTCGAACCAGCGACCTTCTTGCTGTGAGGCGACAGCGCTACCCATTGCGCCACTGCGCTGCCCTGATTGCTAAACTTTTAAAAATACATTTATTCACACATTTAAAACCTTGGGTTTTCCCGCTAATATGCAAATAACAGTGAGTTTTGTAACAAAGAATCATATTAGTATTAAGTGTTTCTCCCTACCGGAATAATGATACTTAGTGTAACTACCAAAATGTAACTTCCTATCTTTTCTCTGATCAAAAATATAAATAATATTTCATGAAAAGTTTAAGATAGAACAGATAAATAGAGGAAGGAAAGAAATAGTCTTCCTGAGACCTGGGAAAATGTTTTGTGAATTCAGTATTTTGTCATGTCATTACACTGTTTAGAGCATAATAAAAAAAGAAATGTAAAAAATATATATATATTTTTTAAAGTGGCATGAAAAGACTCGAATAGGCAACAATGGATGTTATGAAACATATAACAATGATTTGATATACCATTTTGCTTTATGCAGTATGTGTATAAAACAGCCGTACAGTAAGAGGGTTTTCCAATTACGTAAAATGTATGCACCATATCTAATTTGCATATTAATGTGTTCTTGTGGCAACATGAAATAAAAAAAGATAAATGTAATAATGGGAGTAATAATTGACAGGATTTTCATAATATTATTTTATCATTTTTATGAATGATGAAATACAATTTATTTCCCTATTAACTCATCGTCTAATATGCATAACAGACATCCATTTAGGGTTTTAATGATATGCTATGATATATATTGATATACTATACACAGTCAAGCACAAAATTATTCATACCCATGGCAAATTCTGACTTAAAGACACAGTCTTCCCCCAAAACATAATAAGGTGATGTACAATAGGCATCATTGTGTAAAAAATATTTCCCAGCTTTTATTTACCTTTGAACAAAAAGTGGCATGTTCAAAATTATTCATACACTTTGCAAACTGTCACAGTCTAAGGGAAAATCCAAAGTACTATACCATTCCAAATAGTCCAAGCTGTTCTAAAGCATCCTAATTACCCTGATTCATTGGGAACAACTGTTTTAATCAACTCAACAGGTGAAAAACAGAAGCTTTCTGCTGTTGGTTTGTGGACAGTCATGGCTAAAACAAAGGAGCTAAGACCATATCTAAATGTTTTAAAGTTCCAGTGGCTTTAAAACATGTTATTTTAAAAAATATTCAACTGTGAACGTGGTCGGAAGCCAAAAGTGACACCTGTGCAGGCCAGGACGATAGTGAGAGAGGTAAAAAAGAATCTCAAGGATCACCACCAAGGCCATCTTGATGAATCTGGGCTCTGCTGGTGGCAACATCTCAAGGCAGACAGTCCAACAGACTTCACACTGCTGGGTTCCACGAACGCAGACCAAGGAGGACACCACTTCTCCAGAGAAGGCACACAAGAAGGGTATGAATAATTTTGGGCATGCCACTTTTGGTTCAAAAGTATAATAAAAGCTGAGAAATATTTTTTCCACAATGAGTGAGAAGAAAAAGTTGCTGGTTGAATAAAAGTAACTTTAAGTCAGAATTTGCCTGGGGTATGAATAATTTTGAGCTTGACTGTATGTGATTATATATGATATATTATCATATATTAAAATATAATCATATTATCAAGAATGTTGATAATGAACACTTAGCACTTAGTCATTAAAGTAAAGTTAGCCATTTTTAAAGACCAAGGAATGTACACTTAAAACTATGACATGTACAGTATAGTCTCCGTGAAATTCACTAAACTATATTGTCCAATATAGTGGACAAAAGTTTATTCCTGGGTCTCAGGAGGATATGAAGATATGCATGTGAGAGCATGTCATTTTCAAACTTTTAGAGTCAAAGTAAAAGTTGTGATTGTTAAGCCTTTTTCATATATATATATATATATGACGGAGAAAATCTTCAGAGTTCAGTCAGAGAGTGAGAGGCCAAAGGACAGAAGTGGAAAGTTGTATGGAAGGAGAACCATGAAACAAAAATAAGCACGTTTGACACCAGCAATCCTGCAAGGGATTAGATTTGTTTTCCCCCACCCTTCGTTCTTCTTTCTTCTTTCCTCGATCTCTCCCAGGCTTTCACTCTCAATCATTCTCTCCTCCCTTTCATTCGCTACTCCATCACAGTCACTCTCCGTATGGCTCTATCTTTTTTATTTTATCCCTCTCACTCCCTCGTCCCTGTCCTTTCTCTGCCCTCAAAGACATCCTTTCTTCTGCCCTCCTGTTGTTTTAGCACTGAAATTTGGACACTTTTTTTGACCTCCAGAAATAAAGCCAACATTTCCATTGAAAGCGAGGTTATTTTTAAATAAAATTTTATTTCGATGCTATTTTAAAATTTGCTGTTCATTTCAGTTTATTTTTAGTTTGTTTCATGAATGTTTTTTGAGTTAGTTTCAGTTTATTTTTTTATTTTGTGAAAACATTTCTATTTAGTCTGTATATATATATTTAGGTTCAGTGTTAGTCATTCTAGTTGATCAGAGTTTACAGAACACGTCCAGATTCGACCAGAGCAGAGTTTAGCTCTTAGTAATACAAATAAAATAATAGTTTGAACAAATACTGAGTCCAAAACCATACAAATGCAATGAATAAAAGTAAAAATATGAAGAATTCTTCATATTAAAGATCATACCGTATATAGTTTAGCATGCCTAGTATAAATTCTTTGCGGGGGAAAAAATGAAGAAAATGTATAATGTTTTATAGAAAGATGTTTTTGTATAATAATGTGCTTTAATGATGTGCTTAGCTGTAAAAGCACATCTACACAGGTTCCAACACAGAATGAGTGCTTATTATTAAACTATTCAAATTTTTTAAATAATTATTATTTTCTTTCAGTTAGTTTTTCAATGACTGTTGTTAGGTTCATTTCATTATAGTTTTTCATTTATTGTGAATATTTTAATTTACTCTAATTAAAGAAAATGTTGTTTGACCAATAGCTTTAGTCTTAATTTTAGTTTTCGATGACTAAATTAAATTAACCATGGTCTGAAGTCCTATTTTTGCTGCTGAATTTGCAGCTATGATGGCATTGGCTCGTTTGTCTCAGGCCTGTCTGGTTCCCTGAAATGAACTCGTCTGGCATTCGGGTCATTCTCACAAGTAGGTGAATATGTGTTCCTCATATCAAGAATACGTAATTACGAACTTTTATGAACTGGTTTAATAGGCTTTTTATGTGAGTGTGTGTGTGTGTGTGTCAGTCTGAAGTTAGGTAGGTGTGCTAAAGAATTGATAAGGCACATAATAAGACAGTCTGGCAGAGTCCTTATGCTCTAGTTGAAAGTCGTCTTTTGTACGGTTCAGCAAATCTTATATAAAATGATGCAGGGAGTTTAGAAAAGCAGCACTAAATGCTCAGAGTAGCACGCACACACAAACATCAGCACACAAAGCAGCGTACAAAAAAACTAGCAGAGACAGTTTTATTATTTAATAATGTTTTGTTTTTTACATCCAGTTTTGCTGGACAGATGACTCATTTGTTTGTGAGAGGTGGATGTGTATAAGGCCAAAATATATTTATTTGAATGATTCTTTTGGAGGGCATCAAAGTATTTATTCAAGTAATGGCCAGTTATTATGTTGTGAACTTGTGAGTCATATTTTCATTTCAAAACTGTCTGGACGTGCTCAAAAAGGCAGACATTTAAAGATTGAATCGTTCTTTATTAGGGGAATGCGAAAAACGCTTGTAATTAAGAGGTTGTAGTATATGTGTATGCGTATGAGTCTGTTTGTGTGTATAGTGAGCTACTGTATATTGAATTAAATATCAATGTGAATTATACAGTAAGTATTTTAACGTCTCATCAGTTATGTCTGGAGTGTAGTCAGGTAGACACTCCAGTGTAATTTTTCTTAATGACATTGAAATATATTTGAATAAAATGACAAAAATAAATATCTCAGTGTCAGGTATTCTAGAGGTTTTATATATATAAAAAGACTGTGGTGTGTATATACAAAGGCACTGAAGGCTACAAAGTCTATTAACACTAAATGCCACAATTTTGATTGTATTTTATTTTGAAAACTGAAGGGCCATCAAGGGCCAGATTCACAAAACCATGTTCTTAGAGTGGATTTAAATGCATCCAAGGTCAAAAAACACTTTAGTTTTCTCATTATATACATTTCAAATCACCCAATTTCCCAAAGAGTCCCAAAATATTAATTTGAAGATTCATTATCTTTACAAACCACCTTTAGGCCTACTCTACTCTTAGTTCTTAATGGATTTATTTTTTGATATCTTCATGAACATTTCGAAGCACCAGAAGATATTTTTAGTAGAGTGACCAAAAAAAAAGTTTCAGAGATTTTAATCAGCGATGACAGAATTGTTTTATTTTGAGGTGAACGAACCCTTTGAGAAAATCTTTTTCTTTCTTAAGAAGATTTAGCTTCCTCTGCCTAAATTACAACCTTGGCTTTTGTTGAGCACTGTTCAAGAACATTGATAACATTAATCCTCATTTGCAATTTACTTTGGATAAAAGCATCTGTTATATGAAATGAAGTTCAAATGTAATCTTAAAATCCAAAAAGTAGACAGCACTTTGTCGGTCTGGCAAACTGTAATCTGATTGGCTGGTTCCAAGTAACTTTTAGGAGTCGGGATGCTTGAGTCCATCTCAAAATAAAGTGGTATTTATAATATAAAAGTTGGGGGAAATTATTCACTAGATTAGCTATACATTTAGCAGATTAGTGATGTCAAGTTAACTATACTAGAGACATTTTATGTCAGTTAAATAATAGGCGCATGCAATTTTAAGATTTCAAAACATACATAAGGGTGGCATGGTGGTGCAGTGGGTAGCACTGTCGCCTCACAGCAAGAAGGTCGCTGGTTCGAGTCGCAGCTGAACCAGTTGGCATTTCTGTGTGGAGTTTGCATGTTCTCCCTGTGTTGGCGTGGATTTCCTACGGGTGCTCTGATTTCCCCCACAGTCCAAACTCATACGCTATAGGTGAATTGAATAACTAAATTGGCCGTAGTGTATGTGTGTGTATGGGTGTTTCCCACTACTGGGTTGCAGCTAGAAGGGCATCCGCTGTGTAAAACATATGCTAGATAAGTTGGCGGTTCATTCCGCTGTGGCGACCTCTGAAATAGAAACTAAGCCGAAGGAAAATGAATAAATGAACCTACATAAATTTTCTACGATTTCTATTTACCACAAACATTCAGATGCTGTACCATAAACATGTCTCGGTATGTAAAACTAAAACAACTGTGAGTGGTCAGACTCTTTCTGTCTAAACATATGGTTCTAGGCTAGTATAAACTGATCAACAGAGTCAAAAGTCTGGGTCTGAGGTCTGAGATAAATATAAAATAGCAACCTCTATCAAATTTCTATATCTGATGGCCAGGAGCCTTTAGTTTAAACCACGGGGATGTGGCTAGCTGCCTTTAGCCGCAGTTAATTTCCCACAAATCATCTTTTCTGCATCTCTTGTGTGACTCCTCTTGGACACAGTCACATACAAAGAATGAGCGATGATGAGTCCTTCAGGATAGGATGTCATGAGGAGACTGTGGTAAATTTGATCTGGTGCACACAGCTCCCTTAATGGCAGACAGGTTATATTAAAAAGATTGTCCTTATAGCCGATTCCACATCTCTCAAAGTCGTCTGTCTGCGAAAGCTGATAACTCCCCTATAAAAGCTCTCATATGCGTAGCGTCAGGAAGCTCAATAATTTCTCACCTCCATTAGTCAAAATGTGTCCAGTAAGTTCAAAGGAAAATTCACTCACACACACAGTCAAAAAACACAGTTACGGAGAATTAGCTTCCTTACCGAGTGAATGTGAAACTGGGACAATTTGTCACATTGAAATGCAAGTGGATTTAATGTGAAATTACATTTCCTTTGATTCCCTTGGCTGATGTAAACACACTTTCATGAGGTTCCTCTGTGGTCCCGGTCTACTATTATGTGCTATCATGGCCTCATCTCTGAAAAGGGATGTCATGTTTCTAAACCTATCAGAATTTTAACCGAAGCAAAGCGCAAGCTGACGTTCCGTGAAGCAGGCTGTGTGAAAAGGAGAGTGCGTAAACATTTCAAATTTGAATGCATCTCTATACTTGCAATATTTTCAAAACACCTCACATGGCAATACATTATTTTCATCTCCTCCAGCTCTCGCTGCTGCATTCATAATATATTATTACAGCGAGGGTCTGCCTAACCTAAAATGCATTGATACAGATCATTACTTCATTTGAGGAGTAATAGCAAACATAAGGAGAGTCATTTAAAAAAAAAAAAAAAAAAATATATATATATATATATATATATATATATATATATATATATATATATGTTTTAAAGGGTACAGTAGTTCACCCATAGTTTACTTATTTGACATTCTTCCTAAAAATACAAAAGGTATGCAAAATGTCACTTGTGTTTTTTTGCATAAAATGAAAGTGAATGGGGATGGATTGTCTTAAGCTCCAAATATGACAAAATGTAGCCTTTAAAGGTCCCGTGAAGTGTTTTGAAATGTGCATTTTTATTTCATGTTTGACATAATCTCAACTGAAAAATGAAGAGAGGGTGGGACATAGAGTAGCTTCTCCCATTTAAAAAAACAACCAATAGTGTTTTGTTTTTATCACAGCTCTGCCAGTTTAGTGGATGAGCTCAAGCGCATCAAATGAAAAGCATATGAGAAGCGTCTTGAAGGGGGCGGGGCATGTCAGATTCTAGAGAGCATTTAATTGGTTAAGATTTGATGAGAAACTGAAGTATGAGGTGATGTAAAAAAAAAAAAATTGTTGATCCATTTAGGTGGAAGTGACAAACTGCAAGACTTTAAGGTTGGCTTGATATAAACAATATTTGATTCTGCACTTTACCAGAACATAATACCTATACTAAATTGGTACCATAAGTGACAAATAACCAGCCAACCAAATTGAAAACAGTTTTATTAAGATTAATGGATGAAACTTGACTGTAACAAGCATGAATTATTAAAAAAAACTTAAACAACATTTTCTCAGTTGTCCATACAGTAATCTCATTTATATATTCCATAGTGCAAACTGGCACAATCTAATCAAAGTCATAAAAATAGCAAAAAGTTATCCGTTAGCAAATAATATGGCACTGCACTCTCAGAAATAAAGGTTCAAAAGCTGTCACTGGGACGCTACCTCTGGAAAAAAAAAAGGTTGTATGTTTGTATTTAACAGACCTACATTGGCACCTTAAAAACACACTTTGTACTTTTAATGTACAATGAGGCACACATAGAAGAAACCCACGCCAACACGAAGAGAACATGCAAACTCCACACAGAAATGCCAACTGACCCAGCCGAGGCTCGAACCAGCGACCTTCTTGCTGTGAGGCGACAGTCCAACCCACTGCGCCACCGCAGTACATTTTTAAATGCAATAGTTTGCTATATTTTTTCAACACTGATATATGTAAATGATCTATATGCCTATTATTCCCCTGAAGCCATATGATATAAGCTGAATATATTTACATGTCGTCTTTTCCACTGCAGGAATCCAAACTCATTCGGAAACATGCATATTCAAACACGGAATGTCACGGTACATCAAGTATTTTGTTGTTGTTGTTGTCGCTCAACGGTACTAAAAAAGCTGAACATGCACTAAAATAAATAAATAAAGAAAATTCTAAACATGAAGATTTTGAATCATAATGGTGAGTAGCTATTCTTTTTTTTTTCTTCTTTTTAATATGTTCTGTTGTGTATGAAAATATCCAGCTGAAACGCTTGCTTTGGCAGAAACGTAAAGGCCCAGTATGGTGCAGTCTTTCACAAGACTACAAGCTTACAGCCCAGCGTGAGCTCTGGGATTGCGGGTACCACATGCCTCAGTGCCCACCTCCCCTTGGCTTTGAGTTGTTCTTTCATTTATCACTGAGATATAATCATGTCAACAGAGGAACAAATGATTCCCCTCAAATAAATATTTAAACGGAGGTGATAAAGAGTCTGGAGAGGAGTCCGAAATGGTTTACTTAATCTAAAGTTTTTTTTTTTAAAGGCCAGATATGGTCATCAGCAAAAAAGTGTCTGGGGAAATAAGTACATTTTATTCAATCTATTATTCAGCAAATGATCCATTTTGTTGTTGGTTTTTCTTTTCCAGAGCGGCCTAGACTAAATTGGCTGTGCCTTTGACTCAAAGTGCAAAGAAAACCAGCACAAATCAAGCATTCGAGAAGAATGAAATGTTAAACGCTAACAGATTTAGGGCGTGCCGTCATGTTTTGACTTCTAAGACCTGAATTCCAACAGCATTACTTGCGAGACTTCACTCAGAACATTACGGCAACTTCTGTCATCTCCAATCACTTCAAGCAGTCTGTCTTTGTGTCTTCATCTTTTATCTTTTTAGCTCCCCTTTTCTAACATCCATTTCTCTGGTTGTCCTCTGACATCATCTCTCGTCCCTTCACCTGTCTCTTTGACAGCGGCATGAAGCTCTCGGGGTTGGTAAGTGATTGCATGCTCAGGAAGACTGACCCCCTCTGCAGCTCCTCATTGCTTCTATCTCAGCCTTCCCCCATTTGATTTGCGAGAAGTGAACTTGTCTCAAATGTCTTCCTTTATCCCGTAGAGCGAAACTCCCCCTCAGCCTAGAACATTCTGACAGATGTCTGTATGTCTAGTCCAGTGGTTTCTAATGCATTTCTTCTCTTCACATAGAAAGCATGTCTTAATGTTCCAATAATCCTTTCTTGGTTTCATCAGAAAATAGTTTTTCTTTTTTTCCCAAAGAAAACATGAGTGCTGCTTTCAAAAGTCACTACGGTGTTTTAGGAGGTTGCCAGGGTGTTACTATGCATTTATGTGGTTCTGAATAAAATATGTCATCTGACTGTACAAACCTTGCCAGTTCTAATTCTGTTGCGAAGTGTGTTGCTATGTGGTTGTTGTTACATTTTCTGAAGAAAGCATGAGTAGTGCTTGCCCATGAAAACATAGCTTAGCCATTATATGAGATGTTTGTTGTTGTTATGTGATTCCAACATTGATTGATTGATTGGTTAGTGTCAGGATTCTGCCACTTCGGTCTTGTTAATTCTTGTTTTGGTGGCAGAGTCCAGACACTAGTCCTGTCTTGTCCAGTATGTTGTGCTCGGCTTGAGATTTCTCGTCATTGTCTGTCTTTGTCATTGTATGAGCGCCGTCTTGGCTGAGCTCGATGCGTTTGATGCAGGCATGCGACGTCTGAGCGTGCTCGGGATGCGCGCTCTCATCCTGGTGTGTTTGTTGTTTTGTTTGCGGCATGGTGTTTTCGGTCTCAGTGCTCCAGTCTAGTTGGTTTCAGGTTGGCGCTGGGATCGGAACATGCATGTCGCATGTGAGTGCACGGTAAGTGTTTTCATTTATCATGTGCTCGTGTCTTGCGTTCTGTTTGTGTTGTGTTTAGCACGTGGTTCATGTTTACATGTGCCGTGTGCTTTAGTGTCGTGTTTCATGTGAACGACCGGTTAATGAGTTCTCTCATTGGCTGTGTGATCTAGTCCCGTTTTACGTGAGCACATGGCTTGTGGTGTTTTTTTGTGTCATGTGCTCTCCTGTCTATTGTCTAGGCCCACCCTCCTTGTTAACCCATTATTAGTTTATTATGTTCACCTGTTTGTTTGCCAATTATTTCTCCTATTTAGTCTCCTCATGTCTGCTGTCCTGTACCAGTTTGTCATCGTTTATTGCCTTGTCTAGTCGTGTACAGTCCTATACAGCCCTGTTCAGCCTGCTCTTTCCGCTGCTCGCTCCTTTCCTTTTCCTGAAACCCTGACAGTTGGTTGATTTTTGTTTTCGAAAACACTCATCTGTTGAAAGATTAAATTAACACTTTTTTTTGGGGGGGGGAATAACCTTATTTTACAAGTCCCCTGGTGTTAAACATAGAGATCAGCTAAATGGATTCCTAAGTGGTAAAACTGGGTCTGGCGGGAGATCTTTTATCTTAGCTTAGCTTAAATCATTGAATTGTATTCGATCATTAGCATCTTGCTAAAAATAACTTTCATCTGTAGTTACATTGTGTACTAACCAACAGACCAACAGAAAGTGAAACGTTGCTTTTTTTTCTAGGTCGATATGGCTTGTAACTGAACACAGGAACTAAACTGTCACTAAAAACACTGCCTGCTCTTGGCTGCAGAGCTCATTCATAAACCCAGCGGGAAGCATCAGAGAAGCGTGCTGGAGAGACCGATTTAAGTTTGTCATTGATAATCTTTATCTGTATTGAAGGGGCAAAATTCTCTTACTTTTAAAAATAAATACGTATTTAACTGCAAATTAGATTTCTGAAAATCTGGCTATGGCTGCTTGAGTCTCTTCAAACAGCAACTCTCAGTGCTCATAAACTGGTGTTTTTCAGAAGATTCAGCTTTGTGAATGGGTTATTTCATGTTTACAGTCTTAATGTGTTTTAGTAATTTTATTCTATTCAAAGCAACATTCGGGGATGCGAGTTGAAAAAACGTGTTGGATGATCAGTCATTTCAAGTGATCATTTCTGCGTGATCCATAAATTTATTCAAAAGGCACCTAATTAATTTACTTTTGATGCGATTTTTGTTTTTTATAAACACAACACAATATGTAGGCCTACATGTTAAAGCCATAAAACAGAATAAAGTCTGAAGGCGTAATAGGAGTTGATCGGAAATAAAAAAAATCAGTTATTTATAATTCATTACTCAAATCATAAAGTAGCCTATTCATAAAGTGTGTTTAATTGATCTGGTACTTATATTAAAATGTTTATTTTTCAATTGTGAATAAAAATGTCCACTTCGACAAAAACTCATCTTAATACCATACCCAATACTTAATACTATACCATACTTAAGTATGAACAGGTCCTCAGTGTTTAAATAGAGCTGTTATGACTGGCGCTGACCTACAATATTTTAAAGTCAATAGTATTAGGGGGATTTCCAGGGTATTGCTGATGTGGTTGCATGTATAACAGTTGCTAGGGTGTTGTATATGGTTGCCAGCGTGTTGCTATAAGGTTGCTGAGGGTGTTGCTTTTTGGATGCTACATTTTCTAAAGCAGACACGAGTGGTGTATGCCTGTGCAAAAGTTACTTGGGTGGATGCCAAAGCAGTTGCTATGGGTGTTTCTGTGGGATTGCTTCATTGCTGTTTTCTTTTTTTTAACATATGTCTTTTGCTAAATTTTTTCCAGCAGTTTCATCCGCCAAATGAAAATTGGATTATTACTTAAAGTAATAGCACACATATCTCCATCAAGCTTTCTTGATTATCATTCTTGTCCGCAGCATTCAATACTGTTTTGAAAAACCCTTTAACTTAATTTGATTCACAAACACTGCCGCCATTGAATTACTTTCTCGGAATGTGCTAGCAGCAAGTCGCTTCACATTTGGAATCATTCATTTTCACAGCTCCTCCACATTTCATGTGCGGTCCCTATAGGGGTAGTGTTTATACAACGTTCTCCCCAAGGCCGGTAAAACATCTGACTGACTTTGGTAGCCGCTGGACTTAGAGAGTTTCCATTTCTATTACAGGACTTTTGATGGCTGGAGGGAGGAGTTTGTGTCTACTGATGTCTGACTTCTTGGAAAGGGTTTACATGGCGAATTAATGTCCTCAGCCTCCTACCCATTTTATCTGCTAGCACCGCTAACCACAAGCAGTGCATGAGAAGCAAACACATGCTAGACGCTAACTCTGGCCTGCTGACTTTTAACACAGCCTTCTTTTAAGGCAGGCTTAAAGTGCGCAGCTGAATCAAAAAAAAAGAGAGAGCAAATTTTCTTTTTAAAAAGGCTACGTTTGTTTTGGGTGACACGGTTGAATTTTTTGGAAAGAGCTCCTTACTGAGGATTTTAAGATTTCCATATTTTTGAAGCTTTGAAAAATAAACTGACATTATCCAAAAATTTGATTGCTTCAAGGGTTTTAAGAGGAGAGTTGCTTTTTTTTATTGTTTTTAAAAGTTCATAAGGGCTGCATATTTGATGAAATAATATAATTCATTCATTTTCTTTTCGGCTTAGTCCCTTTATTAATCTGAGGTCGCCACAGTGGAATGAACCGCCAACTTATCCAGTATATGTTTTACGCAGCGGATGCCCTTCCAACCGCAACCCATCACTGGGAAACTTCCATACACACTCATTCACTACGGACAATTTAGCTTACCCAATTCACCTATACCGAATGTCTTTGGACTTGTGGGGGAAACTGGAGCACCCAGAGGAAACCCACACGAACACACAGAATTGCCAACTGGCCCAGCCGAGGCTCGAATCAGTGACCTTTTTGCTGTGAGGCGATTGTGCTACCCACTGCGCCATCGTGTCGCCCCTGAAATAATATCAAAATATAAATTGTAAACATTTTAAAGAGGTATGAATTGTAAACTGTATAAATACAGCATATATTTGCAGTTTTGGTGTCACATTACCCTTCAAAAATCATTCTAATATTCTGATTGAGAAACATTTGTGTAAGTATTAGCAATGTCATGCTGCTTTCTATTTTTGTGGAAACTGACAAAAACATTTTTCAGTAATCTTTAATAAATAAAAAGAAAAAAAATTAAAAGAATAGCATTTTTATGATTTTTTTTTGTAACAATGTGCGTTTAAATAAGTGAAGTTTATAAACAAATTTCGAGAGAAGCGCATGAGGACCATTGACAAATTAATCATATAATTATCCAATCAGTGCAAGACCAAACCCCTATAAATGGTCATCTATGACATACCTCGTGTTTTTGATCGTCAGCATCCGACCTTACCACCTCGTCACCGCACCTTAACCTAGGGGGGAGCGTTCTGAGGCTGGGCTCGACACTGCACTCAGACCCCTCTCAGTCTCTGTTCTTTCCTAACGAGTGGAATAACATGAGCCTGGGTGTCCCTCCGAGCTCAGAGCCCTCTCCCTGGACAGCACGTCAAATACGCCTAAGAATTTTGTCTATTATCCACGCGTGCGAACTCTTGAAATCATTATTAAAAATAATCAAAACAAGCCTTTTGTTTTGAGTAATAGGATTTAATGTGCAGTGTTATATATATATATATATATATATATATATATATATATATATATATTTTTGTGTATCATTCTAAAAATGCTATTCTTTTGCATTTAATAAATCCTAATTAAATAAAATTAATCAAAACAAAAAGCTTGTTTTGATTAATTTTATTCAATTAGGATTTATTTAATGCCTTTTGCTGAGTAAAGATATTAACTACACAAAAATAAAATCTTACTGAAAACTAATATATTCAGTGTAAAATTACAGAATTCTCTATAATGCCAGCTACTGTATATTGAGAAGATATACATCACACATGCACATATACAACTGTCATAGATCTTTAAATTGATCTGCAATTAAAATTTCAGTTGTATTTTTTTGTCTCATCAGGACAAGTTTCCAGAGAGTGGGGAGATTCTGGTCTCAGCACAGGACTTGAAGCTGGTTCTACAAGTTGAACGGAATCAGTAAGTAACCAATTTAAATGACTCATAATACTCATAATACACATAATTGATCCGATCTGAATCTGATTACAAGCCACTGATGAACTGACTTTTTTCAGCACATCCGGACATAATCACATGGTTGCAAATTATATGACTGCTTATTATGTTTCTTTCATCCTTCTTAATTACTAATTGGAGGATTTCATAATTCCCATCTCATCAGTCATGACTGGACTTCTTCTGGCAAATAAAAAGCCTTTATTGAAGATGTAATGAGCATAAGCATATTAGATTATGCAATCCAATCATTTTATATCTTAATAAACCGCTGACAGATTTTTATTGCAAACTGCATTTCAAATTGCTGTGCTGAATGCATGTCCATTAAAATATAAATGCATCTAGAGACAGCTAATAATGTCAAGATTTGGGTGTTGTTCTCAAGGTGCGAATTACACGGGGGTGAAGTTTGACACCCCCTAATTAATGATTGATCCCCTGAAGGACGTCAAAACAAGGGGGTCAGCTCTCTTAAAACTCTCTTAGTTTGCTCTGATCTGTATCTTAAAAAATAATATTAATAATTAAAATAATAGATACTATAAATATACATTAGACCACCCCTATAATAGTTCATACCATTGTAATTGCATAATTGCACTAAGCAGTCTATGCAATGTACAGCACCAATAGACATTGTGAGACACTTTTCTTTAAAATAGCTTTTCTCAAGTTTGTATCAACATATAGTCTAAAAGTGAAGTACAATTAGACACTTAGGGTGCATTTCAATCAGCACCCTTGTTTAGTAGTGCACTGAACAGTACATCAGCCATTTTAAGTGCTGTCTCAATCGCAAAACTCTTCCAGTGCACTGAAACAGTCGTGCCTTGAAAAGTCCCACAATGTACCGTGAAAATCACATCAATACACACTATGCGTCCTTAACATAAGTTTGGAAGGGCGAAATATGAATCAAGTGACCCAAATCATGAAGTGTAATGACAAACAAGAGTTTGATGTTTTTCTAAAAATAATCTGTTATTTATTTATTTTTAGCATGAACGAACATAGCTAGATAGGTTAGGAAAAATCTAGTAAACATTTAGAAATGTTTAATAGTTTAAATGTTACTGGTATATGAAACAATCAAGTTATTTAGCTTTGTGCCAACTGAACATTTTTTGTCTGCAGAACTGGAATGACTGAAGTTGAGTGAACAAAAAAACTCATAATCCTTATTTCCTTTCTCTTTTTCTCGTGAACTCAACTTTTGAAAACATCAGTTGCACTGACATAAAATGTCTGAAGTTAAGTGAACAAAACTCTTTTGGAGGTTGGTACAAAGAATAATACATTATCAGAACAAACAAACATAGTTCAATTGAAAAAAAAAAAACTAAAACAGAGACAAATGTTAACAAAACATTTATTAGACACAGAATTAGAAACAAGACAGAAGGTAAAACAACAATAACGGTAAACAAGACAAGGATCAAAACATGGCAGGACAAACAGGGAAAAATGCGTTGTAATGCTTCACAGGCAAAAACAAGACTCAGCAAAGAGTCTGTGTGAATGAGCTGTCTTTATAGTCCTAGTAATCTGTCCATCATGAGCTTCCAGTTGTGTGTGTGTAATCAGGAGGAACCAGGAGAAACTGGTTCCTCCATTTGAATTCTAGTTTGAGCATTTGATTTTTCATTTAATTATTACAGGATTTGATCAGGAGTTGATCATAAATTAAATATCAAATACATTTGATTTTCTCATTTGAGAATGCATTTTGATTTATTTTTTGATCGTTTGAGCATTTGATTTATCATTTGGGTAGTTGTTTTGAAAGTTCGGTTTATTATTTGATCTTTTTAGGCATTTGAATTTTCATTTGAATTTTGTTAGGAAAAAATTTCCATATATAAATACATAACAGTTCAATACAAATTAACAGTGCACGTGCGCTTAGAGTTTCTATTTGTAGAGTGAAGTAGGTAAATGTGAGATGAAAATTCACATTAAAAGTCTTTCTGCAGATTTTTGCAAAACCAACAAAAAAACCCCAAGTAATTTCAACTTTTTTCAAGTTGGATTTTTTTACAGTGTACTGATGAATGAGTTCGGGAGCTAGGGTGCTGATTGAGATGCAGCCATAGTTTGTATTTTAATAGACAGCTACCTGCACATGGAATCTTTCATGGTCATCCATTTATTGGTGCAGGAATGCAAACTTGTCACCAATTGTTTTACAGTATATTGTGTAGTTAATCTTTGAGAATCACACATCTGCTGAAATAGCCAATCAGAGGGCAGTGTAGGTCAGAATACACTCAGTGTCCACCAAAACACTAAAAATTGAAATTAGTTTGATAAATAAATTAGATGCAGTTCAATTAAATATATAAATTTGTATCACTGAAGCATGTATTACACAAACTAACATTACCGAAAAAGTTGACCCCATCCCCGATCACCAGTGTTTAATTTGCTCTGCTGTAATTTGCTGATGTGCTGAATTTATCTACGACTGAGAAACCTGCTTCACATGGTCCAGGAAGTGTGCTTGAATTTAGACTGTTGAATAATTACCTGAGCGGCAGATCTTCTGAGAAGGAGAACAGGTATCTCCATCACCCTCTGATTGCTCTGCCAAATGCTGAGCTGAACCTCTGAGTCTTAGTCTGACTGAGCCTGACTGTACTGAAAGCCTTTGGGAATGAATTGTCTTTTCCTCCTCAGGAATTGCAGGACCACATTAATGCTACTTGGCAGAGTTAATGTTTATTTTATCCACATATGAACCTTGCATTCCCTCGCAGTCTTGGACAGTCTGCTTCTCCAAATGTAGGTCAGAAGAAAAGGACACACGCACACACACACACGCGCTGACACACATAAACACAGAGCAGCCCGACTTCCTGAGTATTGTTGAGGCTCGAAGGAACCCTCAGAGCAGTCCAGCAGACTTTTTTTGGGGAGTTTTTACAAGACAAAGTACTCTCCAAGCAGGTCGAAGTGAAGAAAATGAGGAGAGTCAAGGTATAGAGGACTGGCAGAGAATCTAGATCACAGCCGCATTGAAATGGGCCCAGGAAATGGAGGGTAGCTAGAGGACTTTTTAATGAATACACTCAATCTATAGACTGAGCTTGAAATAGATAAAAGAAGGTGCATTACTTGAGTGTATATGCCATTTGACTAATTGCTTCTTTACATTGAATCTCTTGCAGTGAAGTGCTTTAAACACACAAGAGAAGCAAAGCATGAAGAAATGTATAGGTTCATTTCAGAGCGAATGAGCAGGAGGTGTCTGTTTTGAGAAAAGCTTTTGTCAAGAGTATATGAAGTATTTATTGCACTGAACTTTTATTGCACTTTTAAATTTAAGCAACTGTCTGTTGGTCAGCACAGCGAATTCGTTTGAACCTGTTAACCAGTGAAATCTATAAACATGAACAACAGTAAATGTGATCACGTCACAAAAACCACAAGACTAGACAAATACTGTGAACCAAACTGACTATTTTACTCACTCGCTCTCCCTAGGCTTAGTCCCTGATTTATCAGGGGTCGACACAGCGGAATGAACCATCAATTACTCTGGCATATGTTTTATACAGCGGATGCCCTTCCAGCTGCAACCCAGTATACTTGGAAACAGCCACACAGTCTCTCACACACACTAATACACTAAGGCCAATTTTTGTTTACCCAATTCACCTGTGCTGCATGTCTTTGGACTGTGGGCGAAACCTGAGCACCTGGAGGAAGTCCACGCGAACACCGGGAGAACATGACTATTTTATTAATTACAAAAGTAAATGTAAATATGAAAAGGTTCAAATTGATAATACAAAAATGCACTATATGATAATGGTATCATGAAAAACAACACACATCAAAAGGGGATTTTCATGGCATCAAGGAAAAGAAAATAATAAAACCAAATAAAGTCTAACATTTATTTTACCCTCTAATTCTAACTCTAATCAAAGTACATACTATATATAAATACATTATATATAGATATTGTCAGTGATGCCCTGGTTACCTGTGGAGTTTTAGCTCTTCATTTCAGTCACCTGGAAGCTGTCAAAAAAAGAAGAACTGTTTTTTGTCAGGTTGTGTTGAAATATATTGAATTTTACTTTAAATGTTCAGCTTGATAAAGTTAGTTATAGATAAGATGGTAGCACTTTAACTGAATAGAATTTATCTTTATTTCTATAGCACTTTTTACAATATCGATTGTGTGCAGCTTTAGATAGATTAAGAAAAAAAAAAAAACAGCCATAATATTTCAGTATTCCAGCAATTCAGGCAGGCAGGAGAATAGTGTAGAATGCTGGTGGAGTTCTAGTAAATTGAAAATGATTCAGATCGGTTTAATATAAATGTCACTTTTGAAGTTCAGTTTGGTTTAGTTCAGATCAGAGCAATGCAAATGTCACTGCTGAAGGCAGTGTTCATAAGATTCCGTGACACCTCTATATTTATGACATGACACATGTCATGAATATGAATGGGATTTTTTAGATGCTTATGACAACTGTCATTTGCTCATTCGGTGACATTGTTTGATATGTCCTTGACATACTTGACATAAACAAATGCATCACAAGCTGTTTTTGTCATTGACAACAAAACCTGTCAGTCTCTTTGACATGACATCTCAACATTAACCAGACATCATCACTTATCATAAATCTGTCATAAACATAATTGTCATTAAAATTGTATCAAGTGGTGTTTCTTCTTGTGTACGACTCAAAATGAGTTTGTTTCAACCTTTCTTAGAGCCAGTTGTTGTTAGTAATAAGAGAACTGATAAGCCTAAAAACTATTTAAATTGTCCATACATCTAGATTCATGCTAACATGCATTCTAATTGCATTTAATTCCATTATTTCAAACACTTAACAAATAACTTGATAATGTCAGTTTGTCCAAACATTCCTTGAAGTAATTTTAACATGTTTGATTAGTGGATTAAAGTGGTTTGAACTCATGTCAACTGAACACTTAACAGACGCACAGAACATAATACTTATGCTATCTGACAAGAAGCGCTACCATTATTCATCTTATAAAAACATTACCCGAAACATAAACATTACATAAAAATATTCACCACTAACCAAATATTTATGTCAAAAATGTGCTTAATGACATGGCAAATCGAGGCAAAGGCATACAGAACTGAAAAGTTATTAATAAAATGGTGGTTAATTTGGCAGCCAAGTAGTATTACTGTATTTAATCCAAAAAAGAAAACAATTCCTAAAATACATAGACCTTCAGTATGAAATCAACCGTATCAGCTACACTGTAAAACCCAAAAAGTTGAGGTAACTCAAACCATTTGAGGAAACCAATTGCAACAAACCATTTATGTTCAACAACTAATCCTAATGAGTACTGTGAACTTAATCCATTTGAGTACACGAAGCAATTTGAGCACAGTAAAACCCATTAAATGAAGAGAACTCAAACCAACTGAGTATTGTAAAACCCAATAAGTTAAGGCAACTCAAACCGTTTGAGGAAACCGATTTTGAGTAAAAAAAAATGAGTACTGTGAACTTACTCCATTTAAGTTGAAGTAATGAGGTATTTAATTAACTCATTACCTTCAACACTGAGTTCAAAACTCTTTTCAAATGAGTAGAATTAACTTTCAGTAAATTTTGAGTTAACTACACTCGTTTCATTTGATAAATTTGACTGTTGGGTTTTACAGTGTAGGAAATGTTGAGGATGTAAAAAAAACTGTGATTATGAAAGTCACAGTACTTCTACACTAACATTAAGTTATGCTACTTTCATTTCTGTATATGTATGAAAATATGACTATTTATTACTTACCGGATGATGAAGCAGAGAAGACACCATCCACCTACGTGACAGAAAGAACTCTTTCAAATGCACTCTAATGCACCTCCTACTGACACAGCTGAAGATTTTACCTATAGCAACCTAATTTGCATGACTGTATTTAGATGTACAGTAGCTAATAATTTCCCAGAATGCACTCTAAATCTACTGCAACATACTGTATACTGCATACACAGAATGGAACTGTTAGGTATAATGTATACTAATGTGAAAACAACTATTATAAATGGAAACTTCTGAGAAAAACAGTGCTACTGTATAGTGTGAAAACAAAGAAATTGCTTACAGTGCATGGTTGTGTGAAAGATAATGTTTTTAACCTTTATTAGGACCAGTTGTTGTTACTAATAAGGGAAGTGAAAAGCTTAAAGACTATTTAAAATGCCCATACATCTACATTTATTACCAGAACAGATAAATGTTTCACTTAAAGACACACACACACACACACACACACACACACACACACACACACACACAAAACTGCTGCAAAGTACAAAATGGAAGGAGATTGAAGTTAAAAACTGAAATAAGGACATTGTTATTGCAGCCTCCATAATCATGTATTTATCTCGCAGCTCTAATACACTCTCCATTTAAATAAATGAAAGGTTTTGCACAGGCAGTGTTGGTTGTTTAACCCTGAACACATTTCCGTTTAACTTTAGACTGGCATTCTGACCTCTCTGAGCTGAGGTTAAGGGTCATAAGACGGCTGTGTTGCATTATGGGTGATCCATAACGTGACCATAACAACCTCTTGAAAACCTCCAGGCATATATTTTTGTTTCCTTTTTATGGAACTTTATTTACTTCAATTTGACTTATGACACCATTTACTTGAATAGCCCCATTGTGTATAGCTTCTCTGAACCACATTATTTTTCTCCATGAGAATACCAAAGAGACTCTTATTTTACAAATAACATTAAGAAATAGGTATTTTGTACTATAGTATTCCCAATAAGTGCAAGGTTTTGGGCATTTTATACATAGCCAACCTATTTGTGATGCAAATGAGCATGTTTGGTGTTTGCATCTTAGCTGTTATTTAATTGAAAGGCTGATGGACAGTTTAAAGAGAGTGAATGAACAGACACAGGCAGATGACGGGCATCCTTTAGGCAGTGTTTGTAACCCAGAGTAATGAGTTTTAATCTCATTCGAGCAGGATTTTTTAATTACATTTTTACAACTGATTTATGCAGAAGTCTGTCCTTTAACCTTTGATATTTTAAGGGACTGCAGTGATGATTTTAGCCATGTCATTTTTGGTGATGCCACTAGCTATGTTTCCATCCAAAGATGCAAATTAGATTTACGCACAAAACTGGAATAGCGCATAAAACATTTGCGGATAAAGCATAGTTTCCATCCAATGAGTCAAATAGAATAAAATCGCCACTTCATGACAAGCTGGCATCAAATATAAAAAAAAATGAAATTTGCTCCGGTTGGAGAAGCCACCATGGGCTTTTTTCCTTATTTAGTACTTTACTTGCATCTCCGAAGACAAAGACAAAACGCAATGAACGTGCCGTGGCTTTTGAAAATGCGAGACTACTTTTTAAGAGCGCAGCAATCCAAATTCTGGGAGGTAAAAACCATTTTAATGTATTTGGCTAATGCATTGTTAGCAAGGCAAGTTTATTTATATTGCACATTTCATACACAATGGTAATTCAAAGTGCTTGACATGAAATGAAATAAAAACAACAAGGTAACACTTTAGGTCACAATTCATGCTATTAACTACTGGTTTATTACCTGCCTATTATTAAGATATTAACTGTTCATTAATAGTTAATTCCCTAATCCTACCCAAAACTTAAACCCAAGTACTACCTTACTAACTATTAATAAACAGCTAATTAGTAGTTTAGTATGCTAGTACTCTTAGTTAATGGTTTGTTAATCAGTGTTGGGCACGCTTCTTTAAAAGAGTAATTAGTTATAGTTACTAGTTACTTCTCACAAATAGTAACTGAGTTAATAACTGAGTTACATAATTGTAAAAGTAACTACACTATAAAAAAATACTGCTTGCCTTAAATTATTAAGCTGAATCAAATTAACCTTGAGTCATTTGAACTTATTTTATATTGAACTGACTTAAAACAGCTTGCATAAGTCATAACTATAAAATTAAGTTGGAACATGATTACCTTAGTTTAATGAGTTACAATTAACTAAAAACATATGTTGTCATGACTTATTGATCATATATTTTTTTTTACAGTGTAATTACCAGGGAAAGTAAATATTGCGTTACTTTAAAAAAAAATCTAATTTGTCAAATGACTATAAAATAAATATAAAACATTGTACACTAATCTACACTATTTTAATGTTGTTGTGGGACAATGTGAGAGACAACAGCAGCATGTCCTCAACTATATATCTAGATATTATTTTGTTTAATTCTGTAATAAGTGTTTGCGGTGGAGAAAAAAAAAGTTTTATTTGCTTTGACGTTGTGGCTTCGTCTCCTCCTTTGGTAGCAGAGCACACGTTATCACCTGCATAGCCACTAATGTTGAGGCAGCATGTGATGACGTGGGGTGCTTCATTAGATTAGAAATACTTGTCACCAACGCAGAGAGACTCTTTTTTTTTTCCTGGGCATAAGTTGCACGATACAAAAACATTCTTGCCTTTCACCTCAACGAGGGAAAAGTAGTGCTTGTATTTCCAGTCTGCAAACACTACCTTTGAACTGGTTGGATTTGCCATCGTTCGGACTCCTGGTTGTTGCTGACTATGCGTGTGCTTGTGTGAACATCCGCCCTACTCTGCCTCTGATTGGCAAACGATGGAAATGTACTTTATCTAAGCCAATCATCACGTTCTCAGTTATACCCCGTTCACAGACACTCCAACCATCATCACTGGTTGGTTATGTGTCCTGCCCCAGCCCCGAACACACACACACACCAGAAAAAGTGAGGTCCTGTGGATGAGAAAGATGGATGCTGCTCCCATGAAAACCTCTTCAGTGTTCTCAATTATAGTAAGCGTTATTGTCAGTAACGGTAATGGCGTTGTAACGGGGGAAACAGTAATTCATTTGATTACTCGTTACTGAAAAAAGTATCGCGTTAGTAACGCCGTTTATTTATTGCACCATTATTCCCATCATTGTTGTTAATACCGTGAATTGTGATCTAAACTAAAGTGTTAACAGAAATAGTGCGATCTGTAGAATGACCAAAACAAAATTTCAATGTGGTCAGTCCACTGATTTGTCCATTTAATGGCCTATTTTTGTTATCACATTATCTGTTCCTTTTTTGATGCACTTTTTTTTATGTGTAAATGTGTTTCCACTTGAGTTTAAACTTTTTTTTTTCTCTTAAGGTTTTTTTCCTTATAAGGATAAGGCAATTATGCGCATCTTGGTGTCTCCATTAAGCATACTTTATGTGATATTCCAAAACCGCTAATAAAAATAGGGGAATGGAAACATAGCTATTGTGGAGTAGACGGTGGATTTCTTTTAGGTCAAGTGCTTTGTGAAAAGGTTGCTTTTATGTCATTTTATAGAGGGACGGGAGGAGATCATGGTGTAAGAGATAACTAGAAGTTTTATATTGCTTAATATGAGAGTGAGAGAGTTGCAGGAAAGAATATGATTGGAGAAGTATAAACTGATGGTGTGAAGGGAAAGGGATAATGAAGCATGGAGGACGAGAGGGGTTTAGGGCATGGAGAGCAGTGATAAGGAGACAGAAGATAGAGGGATGAAAGAAACAGGAGAGGTAGATGAAATGAAGAGTCCAAACAGGTGGTTGTGGTTTAGGTCCAATGGCAGTCCTGTGAGCCGAACCACATATCCCATTAGAGCTGAAGTGATTGACCTACATATTTTTTTATGAATATTTTAATACATTCATCCCAGAGGATATGATATTTAAAATATTTTTTTTATGGAATTGGTGCACATGTTGAGGATTAAGCCAACAGCTGTCATTATAATTCAACACACTCATAACTCATGAACTTTTAAAACCTTGCTGGAGTTGCTTTGGAATCACTAATAATTAAGGCTGTCATTGGTATCAAGTTTTAATTTTTTTCTAATTGGTTATAATATTTTGTTGTATTAATTACTACACCTATTTTTAAGAAAAATATATTAATAAAATTTAGGACATTATTTTATATGATTATTTAGGACATTATTATAGTTTTTATTTGATATAGTTTGGGCGGTGGTTAGCACTGTTGCCTCACAGCAAGAAGGTCGCTGGTTCGAGTCACTGCTGGGTCAGTTGGCGTTTCTGTGTGGAGTTTGCATGTTCGTGTGTTGTGTGTGTGTGTGTGTGTGTGTGTGTGTGTGTGTGTGTGTGTGTGTGT
>CAIGQV010018273.1:3926988-3943731 GCA_903798115.1 Danio jaintianensis | reverse complement strand
TGTGTGTGTGTGTGTGTGTGTGTGTGTGTGTGTGTGTGTGTGTGTGTTAATGAGTCTATGGGTGTTTCCCAGTACAGGGTTGCGGCTGGAAGGGCATCCGCTGCGTAAAACATATGCTGGAATAGTTGGCGGTTCATTCCACTGTGGCGACCCCTGATAAACAAGGGACTAAAGCCCTAGTCAGATCACACTATTTTTATTGTCCGTTTCGAAAGTCACTATGTCAGATTATGCGATTTTGCCTTGATAAAATCTTAACTTGTCGTGGTTAACAAAGGTGCCAGACTATACGTTCCTTAATGATAAGTCATCTACGACGAGCGTTATTTCCCAAAGCAGTCACAAGTGTTGCTATAACAATATTTCTTATATTATTAATTTCAATGTTGTTTTTTAAATTTTATGTCAATTTCAATAAACACTGATGCTTGCTGACAACTAGGCTACATTACTTAAGGGCATTCGTTATGACATTGATAGGATCAAATGTATATTTCCTTTTTAATATTAAGATATTTTCTTTTAAATCTAAATGTATATTTTCCAGCCATGGGTTGCTTATTAAACACTCCCTCGCCTGAACTTGGCCCGAGTGAGATGGAGAAAATATAAGCACATCAGCACTAAGGAAATTTAAATGCTCAAGACAAAATAATGACATTATTTAAAAATTAGCAAATATGTGACAGAGGTTTGTGATACAAAAATTACAGTGAAGCATTAATTAAATGCTTATTTTCCACGGAGTAAAACAAATCATCCACCCACACAGTTGAGTAGCGGAGGGGCACAAACCCAAATTTTTTTTACAAATATTTTCATCAAATCTTATCAAATATCTTTTTGAAACGAATTTCGTTTGGTATAATTTTAATGTATTTTTTGTTGGTCAGTTATCTACTAGATAAACAAGAATAACGAATAAACATCTGAGGTGAAGTGCTTCAAAACCAGCCTGCTATATGCTTCAGCACCAAAGCACAAACTGGTTTGTAAATAAAATAAAGCCTAAATAAAATTAAAGTGAAATATTCACAGCTTCAGAGAAGCCTATATTAAACTTTTCATTTTTAATGACAAAATCATCCATTGCCGGTGAGTTTCAATTTAATTAGTTTAATCAAGTAATAAGCAAGACAGGCTTTTACAATGTATTAGCAGCACTAAATGTGTTCTTAAATTACCTGGGAAGAACGAATTCAGTTGGAATGCTAAGAGAACTCAAAAACTCCTTGTGAGAATGGAGATGTCTGCATATTTGTGCCAGTCTGTCAAATAAAATTGCTTAAAACAATTTAATATTTAAAAGAAAGTAGTTAAAGTCTGCATAACCACTGATTGATCTCATCCACCTGAGACCCACTCATAAGTAAATATGCAGCCTATTTTTTGATTACCTGACCTACAGATTAACGGCAGCACCCATGCATATAACTGAGAAATTATGTGCTCCTATTGTCCAGTGTCACCCACGTGACGGAACTCGTCGTGAAGATCGGGGAAAAAATGAAACATGCTACACTTTCTGCGATGGTGTTGTGAGACGTCGCAGACATGGTATCGGTTGTCGTGAACTATGCCACATTACACGAGAAGAAACGATCGAATCTTGTGTCATAACACCATTTGTCGTTTACAACTCCTCACGAAACCCTACATCAAGGAAATTGTGCCGAAATCGTAACAAAATTGTGTGATCTGACCAGGGCTTAAGCCGAAAGAAAATGAATGAATAAATAATATAGTTAGTTTTATTTTCATATCATTGAACATAAACCCACTGGCTCTCAGGCAGCAATCATTTCAGTTTGTCAGTGTGTCAGATGGAGATTAAAACCTTTTTTTTTTTATTGTTTGTCTTTGTAAGTACATGCACTGTAAAAATGCTGGGTTTCACACGATTGATTTGTGTTGGGACAACATGAAGGAATTAAGCTTTTTTTATTAACTTTATAAACTTTTTTTTTTTTTTATCTAAGTGAATTTAACATAAAACAATTAAGTCCCTCCCCTATTCAACTGTGTTGTACAGATTGATGGTTTGGCAAAGGGATGATTGATCATCTAATTCAAAAATGCAGATCTTACAACCTTTATTTCTTTCTTTTTAGTGTAGAGGAAATATTTGCTTATAGCATTTTTCCAAATATGGTTCCTCTCTGTATAGAAGATCAAATTTGCCCTCCTTTTCTTGAGATGTCAAATCAACATAAAGAGATTCTGGGTTTTCATTTAACACAGTCTGTTTAACAGCTTTTCTTTTATCTGCTTTAATGTCTTTTGGATAGTTGATCTCCGTGGCAAGTTGAGATTTAAATGCACTTGGCAATAATAAAAATAATATATAATAAATAAATATAAATCTTTTTCAGGCGTACTGTAATGTCCTATGTTGAAGTATCTTCTTCTGTTCTTGCTTTTGTGATGTTGTATTGTATTGACGATTGTTCTGTTGTTTGATCACTCTCACTTACAATACCACTTTAAATAGCAGTTGCGGTTCGTCCAATAAAGTTATCACTTTGGTTCTGTATTCATATATTTCAGGATTTCTATGTAAGTGTTAGACACAGTTGAACAACAGTTGTTTTTTTTTGCTTCAATTAGCAGCAGTATTTTATGTGAATTAACAGGAGCTCATATCTAGTGCATCTGTTCAGAACCTCATCTCCCTCTCTCTCTCTCTCTCTCTCTCTCTTTCTCTCTCTCTATCTCTCTCTCTCGCTCTCTCTCTGTCTCTCTCTCACTTTCTCTCTCTCTCTCGTCCTTATTTTTTATCAGCACTTGAATTTGGTTAATTGTCATAAAAGAGAAAAAATATATTTTTGTCAGAGACTACAAGGGGCTTTGATTCAGAAAGATTATCAAAACAAAGATCAAGTTGAAAGAGTTCATCAACGCTCCCAAGCCTAGCACAATCATATACCCCTTTGTGGGATGAACATTTACAGCATTTCTGTAATTACCTCGTGTCTGGGGCACTTCACAACACCCTGAAAGACAGAAGAGCATGTTTAATTCCTCCGTGACAGCTTCCGTCACATCTGTGAGATGACCTATAGCAGCACTGAAACTATTCTGTACACAACTTTCAAACATGGTAAAAAAAGAAGAGAGAAATGATGCTGCTGGGTGAAATCAGGAAATGAACCAAGGTTTTGTGGAATGATGACATTCTGCATTAACCATGTTTCCTTGAGGGACTACACTGAAAAAAATGATACTTTGAACCAACTTAAAAAAATATGTGCAGTAAATTGTTACAGCATTTTTTTTTGTTTGTTTGTTTTTCTCAAAGTATAATTTAGCTTTGGTTTAAACTTTAACATTTATTTTAGTCTAAACTAAAAATAAATTGTGGTAAAACTAAAAGTGTTGTTTGCTATAGAGACCATTAATGTTTTATATATGTATAAATATAAAAAAAATTATAATAATAATAAAAAAATTTTTTTACATGTTAAACACGTTAAACACATTGATATATTTTTATACATATTTATACATATATAAAACATTTTTTATTTTTTTTACTTTGGTGCAATATAGATTTTTATTTAGCAAAAATGATGTTTTCATCCTTACATCAAAGTATAATTTTGCCTTGGACCAACCTAAAAGTTACTGTAATTGGTTACAACTTAATTGATAATTTTTTTTCTCTAATTATAGTTTTTAATGTAATTGAATATTAATTAAATTATTTTTTCTGCCCAAGGAAAATAAAAATGACATCCATTCAAAGGTAAAATATTGTTTTTATAGAGAGCATGAATTAATGGTTCTTAAATATTAAATATAACTTAAATATTTATTTTGGAAAACTTCACATTTGAATCAAGTAATGGCTGATGGCAAAACGCTGGTGAGTGAGAAGTGATGTGGTCACATGGCATGAAAACGTCTGGTTTGAAGTAAAAATACTACTTTGAGAAAAACTAATGCTTTTAATTTCATATAGGGCGTTCGTTTTTTGCGTTAATGCAAATTGAATAAAACCATTTACAATCAGAAGCCATCATTTTTCACTTAATCTAATATAAATATGTACTTTGAATGAAAGACACAGTAGTATCACTTTTTTCAGTGGACAGTATCACAACAGAGTCAGCAAAGCACACTTCTTCGGTAGTCATCAGTTGTTTCTGCAAGTGAGTTGCTACTTCTGCCTTCTGGATGACATCATGCATATTATTCAATATGCCAAGTGATGATTTGTCAGGATGCAGTGTGTACTCTGGCATGTTTCTTATCCATGACAAGACAAGATTTTAGGGTTACGCTGTTTTTTTTTTTAAGGTGCCATAGAATGGAATTCAGAAAATAGAAAGGCATCGTTGAATAATAAAAGTTCAGTATATGGAAATGGCATACAGTGAGAATCAACCACCATTGTTTCCTCATTCTTATGTAAATACTTTGAGTGTAAAATCCCAGTGAAAAACAGACCAATCAGAACAAAACACCGAATGTTGCGTGGGATCATTAATATACACGGCCCAGGCTGCATTGGTTGGCCACAATGTTTTTTAGTGAGATTACAACAATCATTTCCCCC
Source organism: Danio jaintianensis (assembly GCA_903798115.1). Lineage (NCBI taxonomy): Eukaryota > Metazoa > Chordata > Actinopteri > Cypriniformes > Danionidae > Danio > Danio jaintianensis. Next base: position 3,939,173 of record CAIGQV010018273.1, on the reverse strand, counting down.
CTTATTTCTAAATGTATCTAAGCTTGTATTATACTTACAAAGTACACTGTAAACAAAATCTGTTAATTAACATTTTCCATATTTTTTGATTTACAAGTGTTTTCTGTTTATTTACTGTTGTGAATTGCTTTATGGGACCTTGACTGCTTTGTTGACTTTTGATGTTGAAATGTTTAACTCTACAGTTTAACAAAGTGACTTTTATTGACATTTTTGTAGTTTGAAATAATATATATATTCTGTTTGATTTGGTTTGTTACTTTTTCTTCTGGCCCAGTACTTTTTCATCACACTGAGAGATATATTTATCAGTTCACTTTTTCCTCAGAGTAAGGTGGATAGGGAAGATGTCGTACGACTTCCATTTTGCAAACATGTAGAAACTTCAATGTTAAACACATCAGGTAAGAGGTGAATGCCGTCTTTGTTTTTACTTTCAATTTCTAGTTGAGTATAGGTAAGAATACGGCGCATGGCGCTGAAGACTTTTCCTTTTCTTTTTTTCGTTTCTTCTTAGTAAGGTAAGGGGTTATTCATGAGTTAGAATTGTTTTGTTATATTTCTTTCTTTTGTTTGGCTTCACTATTGTCCCCTTACTCCTGAGTTGAACTAATTTCTTTTGTTTGATACTTTGGTTGAATTTGCTACTTTACTTTTTTTTTCTCTTTCTCTTTACTGTAAATAATTATTTTTGTATATATCTTTGGGCATTATAATGGTTTCATTTTATACATTAAATCACTTTTGTTGGCATTTTCGTTGTCCATGTCTTTGCTTGCACCCTCACGCTGTAAAGTTGCCACACCTTTAAATGTTAATCCTTTTACCCTAGATTAAAGAAATAAGGGGTTTGTAACAATGTATAAGAAATAATATATAGGGAAATAAGACAGTAAAATAACAGAAAATGCACTGGCAGTTTTTTTGTGGCGTAATATACAACACCAACCCAGACAATATATCACTTTAAACTATTAAAAATGTTAATAAAAGTCACTTTTTCAGACTTGTCAATGTCAAAGTTGTTGGAAGAAAGATCAAGGTTCCATAATGCAATTCAAAACAGAAATAAACTAATAAAAATAAAAGCATGAATCTCAAAATACAGAAAAACTAAAGGTAATTTATGAATATGTTTTACAATGTACGGCTGCACGTTTCAGCATCGATATTTCAATGTGCACATCCACAATAGTCACATCGCAAGATATGCAATGTTGAGTCTGAATTATAGTTAACCAGGAGCTACAAAATTGCATTTAATTACTGTGTTTATATGTAATTTATACAAAAATGATTTATGCAAAAAGATAAATATCCAAATATCTACATTTCTAAGCGTAAACAAGATTATTATACTTGCCCCACTGGCAGATAATTGTACTTGTTTTAAGGAAAAAAATTAAAACTTTGACTTATTTTTTCTGAAGTTAACAATATTTTTATTTAATCTAAGAATGTTTAGATATTTGTACTAGAAATGAGAAAAAGCTAAGTAAAAAAAATTTTTTTGCATTGTGATTATTCAATTTCTGTACCTGAAGACTGTTAGACTCCCCAGAAAACCATCAAATAGTGCTTTTCAAACTATCTTGTGAAACTGTATTGACACTATTTACTGCAATAAAATAAAATATTGCCAATATCGATATTTCCAATATTGTTCAGCCCTATTACTAATTCATCCTTTCAAATTGAAACTGTGTCAGTCCAGTTTTTAGAGTTGAAGTTCAGTTTAGTTCAGTTCAGTGTGGTTTAATTTTCACTGCTTAAAGTCCAAACACTGAAGAGCAAATCCATCGATGCGCAGCTCCACAAGTCCCAAACCAAGCAAGCCAGTGGTGACAGTGGCGAGGAACAAACTTCACCAATTGACGAAAGTGAAGGAAAAAACCTCAAGAGAAACCAGGCTCAGTTGGGCACGACCATTTCTCCTCTGGCCAAATTTCCTGTGCAGAGCTGCAGTCTAAGTGCCGGAGGCTGGAAAATGCTGGACATCCATCGTGGACAAGCTGCAGGTGTGAGTAGGTCACCGGCGGGTGTTCAGGTTGGCCCACAGGATCAATGCAGAGAATCGTCTGTTACCTGGGTCTTTCAGGAATCAGTCTCATGCTCTCCACTCCTCCATGACTGCCACAGCATCTGCTCAGGATACGGCCTGGTCCAGGATTATGGAGACCTCGGGATAATGAAAAACAGACTAACATAAGTGTAGATGCCGTTCAAATTATAGTGTCTTTTGGGAAGTGTTCCCGGCTCTGGTTGGTCTAATTAATGCAGCCTAACAATTATACCCTAATTATAATAAATAATAAATATCCTAATTATACAGGAAAGCACCAACCCATAGAGGCATTAGGTCTGTTTAATGTGCAATTACATGTGTAATAAGGACACCTTAAAATAAAGTGTTACCAAATTTAGCCATTAAAATTGCATCATCTGACACAGTGACAAAAATATCAGTTGAAACTATGCTTCTAACCATAGGTTCCAACCGCACTAAGTCTCTAAATGCTTGTGGTAACTATTGTGTTGGGAAACGCTGAATCACTGAACTATATATGTAACAACCAAACTTTTGACCATAATTGTCCAATAATGCTCTAGAAAAAAAACACCCCACACAGTTTAGAAAAAAATTTAATAGAGTGCTCTCAGTAATTTATTTAATCATTTTCTGCTTCACTGTCTAATAAAAGGGTGTTCTTCTTTTCATAGAGATTGAATTGAATTAATTTAGACTTGAGTGTAAAACTTTATTCAAAAAGTTCATTCTATCTGCCAGGTGTGTTCAATTAGACGTGCCACTTCTGAAATCATTTTTGGTGAAGTAAAGCCCTCAAGGGTTGATTTGTAACCTGAAGACATTGAGGTTTCTAATAGTCAAAAACATGCGGCTGAACTTTCACACAAGAAGCTACACTTAGAATCGAGGAAGTCATGGCTTCTGCACACAGGTGCTAACCAGAACTGCATTTAGCAGCGCAGAACTTCAGCGGAGAAACCACTCACAAGAGCCTAACATTCTTTCGCAATTAGACACAGAGCTAAATTGTGCATGATGTGATTATGCATTTATGAATGCCATCTGCAGCTTCTTCTAGAAGGGTCGCATGCTGCCTGAACACAACTCTGATTCACCCCTGATGCATTTCTCAGACTCTCTGCCCTGCAGTCCCATCTGCAGAAGGCTTGTTTTGTTCTCTTCCTGACAAGCAGCCAGTGTTTGTGTAATCTGCTCTCTCATGCATCCTCAAGATTAAGTAAGCCTTCCTTCTTCAGTCTGCTATGGAAATTTCAGTGAGAGTGATGATTTCATATTTGCGTTCGGTTCAGAGATGAGCGCCGGTAATGCTCGCTGATTACAGTGGAAATATTGCTGTTATTGCCGCATTTAATGTGACTGTGACATGTAGCAGGAACAGGCTGCTGGTTTAATACGGGGAGCGACTCAGATGTTGAAATGGAATGAGATGTCAGCTCTGCACAGCTGTATTGGATTAAAGTTTTTTGTTTCCTGCCAACATTCAGTACAGTGATATGTTGTGAGAATGTAGTGATTCCAAACTTACGGAGGTCCTGTTGTTTCGGTTTCCAGCAAGTCAGTGGGTTTTATTGCAATGTTTTTGAGGTGTAAAACAAGAAGACCCCAAAACACTGCAATAAAACCCACTGACTTGACTGGAAAGTTAAGCAAGAAGACCTCCGTAAGTTTGGAATCACTACATTCTCACAACATATCACTAAATGTTGGCAGGGGAAACAAAAAACTTTAACGCTTGCTGTCTTTTCGTGATATTTATTTCTATTTTAAATGACATTTTTTTCATTGTATTTTTACCTTCTCACATTTTTTGTCTCTATATTTTAAATTAAGTGTTAGTGTTTGTGCCTTTCATTTTAGTTTCATCTTTTTAGCTTTACTTTATTTCAGTTTTTGTTCATCATATCCAGAAAGGGCGCATGCTGCCATTTTTCCATCATATCATTTGTTCACTGTTAACTTATATAAAAAAATTACTTTGATCTTACATATTTGTTTCTGCTCTGTTGACGTTATTCAGTTTGATTGAGTTTTTAGAACTTTGTTACTAAACGCATTACAATTAAGTTTTAAACTTAATTATTTTAGTTCAAAGAAAATGGTGAGAGCAAACAAGCTTATTCAAACCCAAGGGCAGATTTTGAATAAAAAAAACTGCATTTCTGAATCGATGCAGGACTCATTGGCCTAATATTCATGGCTTTAAACATTAGCAGTAAATGCATTAACAGTAATAATGTTAATTGATGGAAATACATAACTATACTTTGGCTTATTCATTCATTCACTTTCCTTCTGCTTAGTCCCTTTATTCATCAGGGGTTGCCACAGCGTAATATGTTTTACACAGCGGATGGCCTTCCAGCTGCCACCCAGTACTGGGAAACATCCATACACACTCATTCACACACATACTCTACGGCCAATTTAGTAAATTCTAAATTCACGGTTCCATGTGGGGGGAACCGGAGCACCCGGAGGAAACCCACGCCAACACGGGGAGAACATGCAAACTCCACACAGAAACGCCAACTGACCCAGCCGGGACTCGAACCAGCAACCTTCTTGCTGTGAAACGACAGTGCTAAGCCACCGTGCCACCCCTACTTTGGTTTAAACATAAATAATTTCTGTTAATTGTGCTGATGTTTACGTGTTTTATTGTTATTTTTTTCATACAATAACTACACTATTTTAATCATGTATATTGATATATGGGCGTCACGGTGGGGCAGTGGGTAGCACGATCGCCTCACAGCAAGAAGGTCGCTGGTTCGAGACTCGGCTGGGTCAGTTGGCATTTCTGTGTGGAGTTTGCATGTTCTCCCCGTGTTGGCGTGGGTTTCCTCCGGATGCTCCGGTTTCCCCCACAAGTCCAAAGACGTGGTATAGGTGAATTGGGTAAGCTAAAATTGTCCATAGTGTGTGTGTGTGTGTGTGTGAATGAGTGTGTATGGGTGTTTCCCAGTGATGGATTGCAGCTGAAAGGGCATCCGCTGCTTAAAACATATGCTGGATAAGTTGGCGGTTCATTCCGCTGTGGCAACCCCTGATTAATAAAGGGACTAAGCCGAAAAGAAAATGAATGAATGAATGAATGAAATTAAATGCCATTAACAGTAACAGCACTGCAGTTATGATGGCAAAATTTGGAAATAAATACATTTCTATTCTGACAGCTCTCTGAGAGATTAGTATGGTAGGGAATATGTACAGTACATACAGTCAAGCCTGAAATTATTCATACCCATGGCAAATTCTGACTTAAAGTTTTTGTTCAAATGTAAGTAAAAGCTGAGAAATATTTTTCCACAATGATGCCTTTTGTACATCGTCTTATTATCTTTTGGCAGAAGCCTGTGTCATTGCCAGGGTTATGAATAATTTCGGGCTTGACTATAAGCAATGTTTATGTGTTTGGTTCTGGTGGCATAGATTTGTTATGCTGCTGCTGCTGCTGCTAATGCTTTAGTTATTGGTGTAGAGTAAGTACCAAGATATACTTACTTACAGGGCCATTTATATCGAAGTTGATATTTAGCTGCACCATATTGGTGTTTCGTAACATCTAGTTTTTATGAGGTGGGTTGTTAGCCCAACGCTCAACCCCCAATCTGGAGGACCTGGACATACACACATACACTACGAACAATTTAGCTTACCCAACTGACCTACAGCACTTCTTTGGAATGTGGGGGAAACCAGAGAACCCGGAGGAAGCGTTCATTGTGAACATGCAAACTCCACGCAGAAATGCCAACTGACCCAGCCAGGGTTCGAACCAGCGACCTTCTTGCTGTGAGGCGAAAGCGCTACCCACTGCGCCACCATGTCACCCAAGTACCAAGATATAATGTCTGAAAATATAACATACAGTTGCTGCAGACATAACATACAGTAGATAAAACCTACATAGCATATCTATACATAGTTAGAGTGAGGGTGGAGGAGGGTATCCAGATTGCTAGCACAAACAATGCAAGGTATTTGAAAGTTGAGAGGTAAGCTCATAGGCAACTGAGGCGACAGCAACCAATCATCTACAGTACGCTGAGTAAATGATGTAATTGGAAGCAGATTGGATGAGCATCAGTCTGCATTTCATGACAGATCTTTTATATATGAGACTGTACATGAGCTAAACCTTCCCATTTCCATTCTTGTGTATGAGAGTGTTTGAGTTATAAGTATGTGTTTCTGACCTAAACCCTGAAACTTCATTTCCTGAAACTTAGTTCATCTTTGGCAGATCTATTGCGAGAAGTGTCAGCATTGCAGTGTTGAACTACAGTCCTTATAGGGGAACGCTTGAGTGTGTTTGTATTGGCTTGAAGCCAGCAGACGTACAATTGAGCGTCTGTCATTTATTGTTAGCACTGAAATATTTATAGCCACCGAATTCCCCCTAAATATTTAGCCACGTCTTGAGTCCCTTAACCCCTAAAATGTACACAGTGGAGGATAAATATATATATATTTTTTTCTTCTCTAACTCTTTTCTATCTCTCATAGACTTTCTCAGATGATCTTCATTGCCTTCTTTCTGTGCCCATCCCCCATTTCCTTTGTTTTTTCCTTCCTCATTTCTCTCTCTCTCTCTCTCTCTCTCTCTCTCTCTCTCTCTCTCTCTCTCTTTCTCAGCCTAGTACAGTACTGCTGGCTTGAATGAGGTGATTGGTAACAGATGGTGCCGCTTTAAAAGGGCAAGGAATTTAGTGCCCTCAGTAGGTCACTAGGCCAGTTTCTCTCTCTCTCTCTGGCTTTCGTCCACACACACACAGCTGATTTATTTGGTATACTCCCAAAAACCTTCAATTGTAAAATTTTACATGAAGATAAAATGTAAAGGGGGTGACGCGGTGGCGCAGTGGGTAGCACGTTTGCCTCACAGCAAGAAGGTCGCTGGTTCGAGCCTCGGCTGGGTCAGTTGGCATTTCTGTGTGGAGTTTGCATGTTCTCCCCGTGTTCGCGTGGGTTTCCTCCGGGTGCTCCGGTTTCCCCCACAAGTCCAAAGACATGCGGTATAGGTGAATTGGGTAAACGAAAAAATTGTCCGTAGTGTATGTGTGTGTACGGATGTTTCCCAGAGATGGGTTGCGGCTGGAAGGGCATCCGCTGCGTAAAACATATGCTGGATAAGTTGGCGGTTCATCCCGCTGTGGCGACCCCAGATTAATAAAGGGACTAAGCTCATCTGACAAGAATTTCAGAGGTTGCACAAATATATCCATAATATCACTGTGATCAGAGGAAGAAGCTTATCACATATTTCCATATTCATCTAAACAACAGTCTCAGCAGTGTGGATAGCATCTAGGTGTTTTGTTATTAGCATACCACTGCAAAGGTATTTCCAGCATATTTTTACTTATAATGAGTGAAGGAAAAAGAACCTCAGTGTTAGTGTGTATCAGGCATTAAATCACTTTCTTCTAGCTGCTGTTCACTTATTGGCCTCTGGTGTTACTGACAACAAGGTTTCTGTATTCTATACTTGTGTTTCAAATGTTGCATTATAAATTATGCACGTATGCACTTATACACTCAACTGTGTAGGTCAGTGGTCTTTATGCATAACATAATTTAGTTTCATCCCAAATGGGACACTTTAATTTACTAGCCGGAAATTCAAACTGTTTCCCAGTCAATGATGTTTAACGGTTATCCCACCAAGCCAAACCAGAGAAGCAAATGAATATCAGTCATGAGTAAAACCACAGTCACCACCTAAAGGCAGCAATGATAGTCTCCATTGGATAATTTTGCTTGCACAATCCAAAATAAAGACAGTAGTTCCTTAGAGCCTGATAGCTCCTCCCCTTTCATGCATAAATAAAGCTGCGACTGCTGAGTTTTCGAACATTCCACACTTTTTAACAGTTTGGACAGTACATTATCTGGGTATTTAAAGTCCACTTTTTCTTTTTATAATTTTTCAGTTCATAAATGCAGTACTTATGCTATTTATACTGCAAATGGTGTAGAATTTTGCATAAGTGTGCAATTCTGGGGCAACACGGTGGCTCAGTGGTTAGCACTGTGGCCTCACAGCAAGAAGGGTGCTGGTTCAAGTCCCGGCTGGGTCAGTTGGCATTTCTGTTTGGAGTTTGCATGCTCTCCCCATGTTGGCGTGGGTTTCCACTTGCGGTATAGATGAGTAAGTTGGCCGTAGTGTATGTGTGTGAATGTAAGTGTGTATGGGTGTTTCCCAGTACTGGGTTGCGGCTGGAAGGGCATCCGCTGTGTAAAACATATGCTGGATAAGTTGGCGGTTCTGTGGCGCGACCCCTGATGAATAAAGGAACTAAGCTGAAAGAAAATGAATGAATGAATGTGCAATTCTGGACAAACCTAATGTGTTGCTACTTTAATAGGCATTAGCTTTTTGCATGTACATGTCTTGTAACACTTTAAAATATTGATACTTTCAAAATACTTTAAAACAGCATACTACTGTTTTGTATGACATGCATATGTATGGTGTGAAAGCACCAAATGTCAACAAATGGAACCTTATTTTAAAGGGAAATCAGTGTTTCTGATGCAAATTCTGTACTTTGTCATTTGCGCGCGCACACACACATGCACACAAAGGACAGGGGCAATCCAAGGGGTTTAATTAAATGAAGGTTGTATTACTCTTAATTTTTACAGACAATCTGACTTTCACTTTCTCTGATTGTCTTAAATTTTTCTCCCAGGAGACTCAGAAGTCCTGTAACTGATTCAGGACATGCGCTAGGGCTTCCCTTACTGCAATATACCTAAAACATGGATTGCATAAAAACTTGTCAATAGCAGGGAACTGTTTTCTATTAATTGACAAGTTATTTTATCAATGGCATAGGAAAGAGTTAATTGTAATTACTATAGTAAGAACATGTAATATGTAACACGGACACTTATTACCCATTTTTTTAATTATTCAAGTCAAACAGAGGAAAATGAAGTGAATAAGCAGGAAGCTCCACAGATTCTAAATGAAGCGATTTAATTTTGAGTTGCACCACACTGCTTACTTCCAGTTGAGACTCGATGCCAGAGGTTACTCTCTGTTGTCATGACAATCAGTGAATCTCTTGTTTTCTGTCTGCAGTGTATGTTGATTTTAATTATATTCATTTGTGTTAAATGATTTGGCCCACATTCTGCTCATTTTTGACCACCGCTCTACGCTGTTCACTACCTGATTGCATGTAAAAGTCTCATTTCTCTCAGATAAATAATAAAACACAAAGCCGTCTCCCCTGTGCTGTGAACTCAGCTGTTCTCTCTGCCGCAGTTTGTGTTCAGCATTTTTAAAAAAAAAAAAAACTGTAAACACCTTCAGTTTTACAGACAGGAAGAACTTTAAAAAGGGTTGTAGACAGCAGAAAACATACCGTTGAGTTCCAATATGTCGCTCCATCTTGACCTTGAGCAAAACTGCGGTATGCTTTGATAGTCTGCCTCTATCAGATGGTAGTTGTGAATCTCTTTGACAATTTACAGTCTATTGGATCATAAGAACCAGAAGGAAATGTGATTTTTTTTTTTTTTTTTTAAGCAGCCTAACAGCTGTTATGAGAGATGTTGGTGCTTATCTTCTATGCCCGGAATAAAAGAAAATGCTATTCAAGAGCAGCTCTTTGAGGGTGTAAAATATTAAACAGAAGCTTGTCACATGTTCCGGTCTTAAAATTGTAGTGTAAAAAGGTTATCAAACTCTTTTGATTTTGTAAATGAAATAAGCTTAGCTGTAGATTTTAGTAACCTTGAAAATGTTGAACTTTACTCAAAATAAGCTCCGGTTTCCCCCACAAGTCCAAACACATGCCCTATAGGGGTATTGAATAAACTAAATTGGCCGTAATGTATGTGTGTGAATGAGCGTGTTTGGACTGTGGGGGAAACCGGAGCACCCAGTGGAAACCCACGCCAACATGGGGAGAACATGCAAACTCCACACAGAAATACCAACTGACCCAGCCGGGACTCGAACCAGCAACCTTCTTGCTGTGAGGCGACATGTAAATAAATAATTTATTTCGATTTGTATTTTTTTTTTACCTGCCACCATTTACTGTGTGGTTGCAAAGGGTGTTGTTGGTCTGTTGCATGGAGACCGCTAGAATATTCTAGCTTGTGGTCCATTTTGAGCCCATCCCAGTTATTTATGATATTCTGCTTTCTAAATATGACTCAAGTATTTTTATGAAATGAATATTTGTCAGTTTAATAACACTAGTAAACGCCCTGTCTGCTTTACAATATGTATTGTTACATGTTTAACTCTTACTGTCATGATCACCAGCGATCAGGGACTTTTGAGATCGCTGGTGAACTATACATCATTACGAACTACATTTCCCAGCATTCCGTCACACACACCCGGTCTTCACTTACACTGATCACTTCCGCAGCTGCAACCCCTTCACTACAGAATTGTCTGGACTATAAATATACCCTGCACCCGTCTTGTCTTTGCTCGTTATATGTCTTCATGATTTCTTAGCCCTGTTTCTGTTGGTATTGTATAGTTTGTTTTTGCTCATGTTTTGTCCTCGTTCTTAGTTCAAGCTTTGTTATTTTGTTTTACACTATGTCCTGTTTTTGTAAGATGATTTACCATTAAATGCACTTGGATCCTACCCCTTGTCCTGTCTGCGATACTGCCTAACGTGACACTTACGATAAGGCATTTGTTGTACCATAAATACTCCACATTTGAGTAATGCTGCCTGAAGATTTTACACCGCACTGATTATGTGAATCATTTACTGCACAAAGCACTCAGTGTCGGTTACACATCCTGGGTTGTGGTGGACCTTGATGACAGATAAGGGTTTCATGTTCTGCTAACCAACTTTCAGACTTATTCACATTCAAACAAACATCCTGCACACACCTAAACCAAGCATAAAGGTGCTTTGAAAATGCGTGTTAGAGAGAGCTGGGAAGGTTACTTTTAAAATGAATTTCACTACAAATTACAAAATGCATGCTTTAAAGTCATTACAAATGTATTTTGGTAGATTACTCAGGTTAAGTAACTTAAATACTTTAGAATACTTTCAAATATGTGTGCTATGTAAATGTTAGAGGGATTATGTGTTGTTTCATGCTGAATCTAAACAAATCAAACGCATCATAAAATTAGCCAAAACAAGGGGCACAGTTCTCCAAGTTACACAATTTGTTTAATGAATGAATGAACCAAATTCATTACTACAACCATTACTACTATTTGCTAAAAATATGAGCTACCTTATCGGTTAAAATCCCCATGTTTACTTAAATATTAAATGGAGAAATTACATTAAATTACCGGTCATGCCTGGTCTCTCAGAAAGGCACAGGATCGCAGGAGTTTATCAAAAACACATAGATTTATTTACAAACAGAACACTCAGGAAGACGACTCACAGGGATGACAATCATGGGTTGAAGACAACATGACATGATGTACAATACCGGACAAAGAAGGAAACAAACTAAGGGGTATAAATACACACGGGCTAATGACACACAGGTGAAACTGATGAACATTAGGAAACGACGTGACAGAAACAAGAACAAAGGAGCACATGATCACAACACAGAACAGACACCTGACATTACCAAAGTGATTACTTTTAATTTTAAAGTACTTTTCGGATGTAACTGTAATTTTATTACCTATTTAAAGTTTAATTATAATAAAATACAGTGACTTACATTTTGTATTTTAAATACATACTGTAACACCATTACATGTATTTCGTTACTCCCCAGCCCTTGTTATAGACGCATAAAATAATTTATATTATTATTATTAAATATATACTAGTTAATTGAACGTGATATTTATAAGTTTAGTTAAATCCATTCATATTCCTGGTTTTTTTTTTTCAATATAATGGAAGAATGATAGATATGCATAAATGTGGGTACAGATAAATAAATAAATGGAGTGAATACATTTTGAAGTGATGTGTGGAAACAGGCTGACTTTTGATTCTGAGATGGCCTCTCTGCTTGTTCAAGTAAACCTTTCAACTAAGAGCTATGAGTAATTTGTTTTCACTGCTGATTGCTGAATTGCACCTGTTTCCCTCAGTGGAAATACACACATACACACGCACACACACACACACACACACACACACACACACACACA
>CAIGQV010018273.1:3913707-3926978 GCA_903798115.1 Danio jaintianensis | reverse complement strand
CACACACACACACACACACACACACACACACACACACAGAGAGAGAGAGACAAGTCCAATTCTTTTTGTTCCTCCAACCCAGCTGTGCATAAAACAAGCACATAAATCTAAGGTGAAGTCCGCTGGACAGTTATCCCAGACTCTGGTGGTAGAAAATAGAAGTGTAATGAGACACACACTCACACTCACTTATCTCTGCCTGCGCTTTGTGCCTCACCCACTGCAAAGCTTTCTTTGTAAGTCGTTGTAGTGCGTTTCCTCTCTGTCTCGTGTTCAAAAGAAGAATTGAACCAACACAGCTTCCTTTGACCTTTTTCCTTTAAATCGTCTCTTATTATCTTAGATTGGACAATCACAATCAACTTCATTAGCATAAAAGGCAGGAAAAGGACAACAGAACACATGCACCACAGGGCTGACGCTTATTACGCTTTCATGTTTGAAGTGTGCAACAAAAAGCCTGCTATTGAAGTCAAAGTCAACACCACTTTTTTTTACACACAGCGTCTCTAAGCAACAAACAGTAATGTTGTCTGATTTCTGAATTAAAGGCGTGAACTATTGAATGGAGTTGTAGGCACACTTAAAAAGATTGTTACTTTTTTGTGTCTGACTGAGGCTGCAGATTGCATTTTAGAATGAAAACGCACCTCGTCCATATTAGCATTTTTATTGTTTTATTATCTCCATCCACACTATACAGCTTAAATGCATGATATATATGCTCGCTTACTGGGCATGCTTATTTTGCTGGCATTCATACTTGCAGCCTACCTGTTGAGTTATGGTGAAATGAGAACGAATTCACAAATCAGGGAACAATACAATAGTCCAGAAGACCAATCAGAGAGTGATTGTGGACAGCCGTGTCTCCGTTTTCAAAAGTCTGCATTTCAGTCTATCTATACTGAAACGAAAGGCCAGCATTTCCAAACTAAAACGTGGTCTTCGGCATTTTCGAAACACTGCCTTTTTGCAAGGTGAGGATATCAGGTAGTGTGGACATCAGGTTTAACCGTAACAAAACATATAGGTTTTAAAACGAAAGTGCACTAGTGTAAACATCACCTGAATCAGTATATTGAATCAGTTGAATGAATAATTAATGATTCACTCATAAGCAGTGTCTTATTTCGTAAGCCATATACATCACTGAGGAGGTTGTATTTCAGTTAGACAACATTAAATAACAATACTTATGCTTCACAAGGAACAACAGTTAATGGATGCTTTTCTGAAGTAACTCAACTGTGACAAATGCAGCTTATGGAAAAAAAGAGACTTGTCCATAGAGACTAAAATGCAACATAGGCCCATTCTGAAAACGTAGCCCTATATACATTTCTGGAGATCGCGAATTATGTAGCCAGAAATACGTATGGCTGCATTTCATCTTTAAAACGAATGCTACAGGGTGGTATGACGCTGTTTCTTTTCACGCTTACCAGCTAACCCATAACCTCCGTATGGACCGCTATTACCAGTTTGTCCAGGTAGCTTGCCATGTACGTCGGTGGACTTGACACGCAGAGAGGAGTTGACCACGACGATGGGGTTTAAGTCTGGCAAAGAATGGTTTCAGATAGCGGGTAAGACAAAAACAGAAGCCAAAAATTAAAATAAACAAGTAAATAACAGGGTGAGAATGTGTTAAAATCTGAAAAGGGCAAGGTCTTTATGGTCTTATGGATTGCTTTTTAAATCTGTCGGTTGGGTTTAGGGAAGTGGGTGGGCGGGTCAATCTGTGCTTTTGAAAATACTATTGGTTGGTTTTAGGAAAGGTGGGTCAGTCGATCGGTCAGTCAGTCAGTCAGTCGACAGCGGCCTCTGGTGGATTTACACGAGAACAGCAGGCGCAAATGGCACTCGCGAGAAATTTGAGATCTCAAAAAGCATACACAGCGGCCTACCTCCTGGGACATATTTGGCGCTCTCAAGAAATGTATATAGCGGTACGTTTACAGAATGAGCCTGGGTTGCTAAAATGGCAATTCAATGACTCACTCATTAAAACAAGATTCATTTGTAAATGGCTTAACTATTTAGAATATTTTGAATTTATGATTATGCATTCATGGAATATAAGGTTATTTGTGGTTATGATTTTGCCAACATTCACTTGATTCATTTATTATTATGTCTGTGTTTTGAACAAACTGTTTGAGTGATTGATTCAGCTCATATAAACAGTCAGATACTGTATTTTGTACTGTGTTTTCATGACTCATGAAGACCATTATCATTATTTCTGTTAAAGACATTTCAATAAAAGAAGCACTGTGATTTTTATTTTTTTATTTATTGATTTTTTTTGGTAGTATTCAAATACATTTGCATAAATATATTTCTTCTGCCAGATAAAAAAAGATTGTTTGTCAATGAAGCATTTATTCACAAATGCTGATTAATTCAACAGCACAGTCTTTATGAATGAGACACTAACTCATTATTTGTTCAAATGAATACATATTTTTTATGCATGTTTTCATATATTTAAACTTGGGCATTTTGCAACGAACATTTTGTGCAAACTGTAAATTGTTATTTTGTTTAGTTGGTGTACCTTCAGTCTCATAAGCTGTCACTGTGGTTATACTTTTTAAAATTTAAAACCTGTGTGCTTTTTGGTACTAATTTGTTGACTTAAGGTACAAATATGTACCTTTAGGGTACTAATACAGACTTTTTAGGTGCAAACAAATATTTTAAAGGTAACAGTTTTCTGGGTTTTATTCTGTAATTAATCAACAGTTGTTAAAGTGAATAATTCAATGACTCAATGAGTCATATAGACAGCTGCTTGTTCTGTTCTTCTTTGAATCTGTATTTCGAACTAATAGGCTGAATTTAAGAAACTGATCCAGAATTATTCCGTCATCACTAACACTGACAGTCACAGACACTGAGAAATTGAGTGATACAGAAGTGTTAGACTGTATTTTGGAATTTCAGAATGGCATTCAAATTCCAGGTCCTCTCCAGTATATTGCCTTTGGTTAATTAATACACTGTTTACTCTCTTCTGGAAGTCAGCCTGCGAACAGCTTATGTTGTTGTCTCAGCATATTAAGCCGCTATAGGAGAAAGTATTTGAACATCAAAAACCATTACACACTTCATCTTTAAAAGGAATTGCATAATCTCGGCGACACTTGATTCCTAAACAGTCTCACATTCTCTCATGCCAGCTATTCATTCCGACAGATAACAGTTGGAGGGTGTTACATCAGTGGGAGCAAAAGGATGGATGTGCTACATTAGTTGCAGAAAGCAGATGGATGTGCACTTGCTTACATTTGGCAACCTTTGCACAATATAATGTAGAAGCGGGTACTCAGAATACATATGCAGAACACGAATATGTAGAAAATTCTGGGTTGAGTTTGCAATTTTAAGCACATTTCATTGAATCTGAGTGTGTCAGTTATTGTTCATTTTGAGAAAGGTTAAAGCTTTTTCTCTCTTTTTTTGCTTCTCTTTTAGTGTAAAAAGAGAGCTCATGTTGAATGACTGTTTGCTGCAGTGATGGTTACTCCAGCATTTCTGTGCAGCTCTTATGACCGGCATAACTCCTGCCGGGAAGCCGTCTGTCTGAAATCATGCTCCTGTCCACTCTCTTATCTTTCACCTACTGGGTCTCCACCTTAGAAAGGAATCAGCGTTCAGCTTTTGCTTGATTGAGCTGCATAGACCACTGTGCCGCTGCCTGAGTTTACCTGCTCAGAACTACTAATGGGTGATTTGGCTTTCATTCTGGGAGAAAGAATAAGTGGTTTTAGTTCAGTGCTTCTGTGACCGCAGGGACCATGTGAAATTAATTAAAATAAAGCTCATATTATTATTTTTTTTATGGTGCACAATTGTAAAGGTGGTTCTTTGGGATAAATTTATTTAATTTCCCTTTTCCACTTTTTAAATATTCTCTTCCACAAGTGTTTTATGCTGCCAAATGTGTTATGTCTATTTGAAGCTATATTTCAGAGTTTTAAGTTTTATGCTCTCACTGATGTCTGTATTAATCTTAGGAGATAGAAATGTTCTTAAAATATAAAGATATACAAATATATATTGTGACGTTCAGAATTCAATCCTTCATTCCCAGCTCATGAAAAGGAAACCAAGCAGCAAAAACAGCTTTTTTGAAATTTGTTCAGCAACTTCACAGAAAACGAAATAATGACTGTTTCTGCTGTAAAATGCTTCACTATCATTTTAAGTGGACCTCAGGGGTGAAAACATTAAATGGTCACACAATATGACCCTTTAACAATTTTCTCTCACTGTAGGAATACATTAGCTGAATCCCATTGGTTTTGTCTCTTTTTCATCCATTAATAAAAATTTTAGCCAGTTTGGCCAGTCAGATCTCTCCTTGCTTAGTTTTTTTTTCTTTTCTTAGCACCATTTAGGCAATACCATTGTTTTGACAGCTTTTGTTTCTGAGAGCTCTGGATATACAGGTATAGTGCTCACATTAATCATTATTAAGATCACACTGTAAACATTTTTTTATTACTATTAATTTCACCACATAAATGTTTTAGGTTTATGCTTGCAGATTGCATTAGGAGACCTTAATCTTTCATCTGACAACTAAATGACTTTTATTGACATTTCTATTAGTTTTAAATGACATATTGTCTGGGTTGGTATTACAAATTATGGTACAAAACTGGGTAATGAACTATTTTATGGATTAATATATTATTTCTTATAGAATATTTAGTTTCATAGACAAAATACACGTTGTGAACATTTGATGGAGCAGTGATCAAGGTCCCATGAGGCAATTCAAAAACAAACATGAGATATGGGCAGCTGTTAAATGGATAGTTCACAAAAAAAAAAAAAAAACCTCACTATTTACTCACCCTCAAGTTGTCCCAAACCTTTATGCGTTTCTTTATTCTGTTGAGTACAAAAGAAGATATTTTAAAGAAAGCTGAAAACCAGTAATCACTGACTTCCATAAGCTCTTTACAATTTTTGGAGGGAATCTCCTCATCCACCACCAGTGTGCAGCATCCACATGGATGACACGACGGCAGCCGTATTGCGCCAGACCGCACACCACACAACAGCTGATTGGTGGAGAGGGGACAGAGTGATGAAGCCAATTATGATATGGGGATGGTTAGGAGGCCAGTTGGTAAATTTGGCCAGGATGCCGGGGTTAAACCCCTACTCTTTTTCCAAGGACATTCTGAGATTTTTAACAACCACAGAGTCAGGACCTCGGTTTAACGTCTCATCCGAAAGACGCCGCTCACTGAGCAATATAGAGTCCCCTTCACTATAATGGGGCATTAGGACCCACAAAGACCACAGGTTGAGCACCCCCTGCGAGTAAATGATGACAAAATTTTCAACTGCACCCGATTCAAATGTTATCACTTGATTGAATGGGCATTATCAGTGGATATCAGCTGATAGATATGGGCCAGTAAGGGCCTTCTGCGCCTACACTAGTATGCTCAGAAGGCTGTTATCATCCATCCACATGGTTAATCAGCTATACTAATAGAGAAGACTCCAGATCC
This sequence comes from Danio jaintianensis, assembly GCA_903798115.1. Classification (NCBI taxonomy): domain Eukaryota; kingdom Metazoa; phylum Chordata; class Actinopteri; order Cypriniformes; family Danionidae; genus Danio; species Danio jaintianensis. Next base: position 3,921,438 of record CAIGQV010018273.1, on the reverse strand, counting down.
AGATCTGTTTTTACATTACTATGACTGTTGGGTTTAGGGTTGTGGTAGGGGTAGACGTTAATACAAAACAATTAATGGGAAAGTTAATAAATAATATAAATAATTCTCTTTAACTTCCGGCCGCAGCCGTATGTGATCTACAGCTGATTAACCGTGTGGATGGATGGTTACAGCCTTCTGAGCCTACTAGTAGGCGTAAAAGGCCCATACTGGCCTATATCTATCAGCTGATAACCACTGATAACGCCCATTCAATCGAGTGATAACATTCGAATCGGCTGTCAGTTTTGGGTGAACTATCACTTCAATGAATAGACATGTTTTACAGTGCAGGATGGTAAAAACAAAGGTTGACTTCCTCAAACACAATAATCAGATATGTTTCTTAAAAAAATATGTACGCTTAAAGCAGCACATCAGTTAGATCATAGTAATCACAAACAATTTAATCAGATTATTTGAAGTCTCTCACATTAGCCTATAGAGTCTTTATTCACCAAAATTGAGGAATGTTTTTTTTTTTTGACATGTCCACATAACTGACATTTAATGATGTCATGCCACTGTAATCTTTCAAGTACTTCATTCGTTGCAACTTTTCAAAGCAACTTAAATCCCTGCGCTTATCTCTACTTTTCAGAAAAAAAGGGATAAAAATAAGACATTATTATGCACATCATTCCTCACACTCTGATGGGATCTCAGAGATGGGACAAACAGAGCAATTGAAGCTTATTGCCTAATAACACTCCAGTCATTGAACCTCAACTTTATATATATATTTAGTGCAGTACCTTTGCGTGATGTACCTTTTCTCTATGCTATGCCTGACTGAAATATATTCGGTTGAAATTTCCAAGCATTGATACACTGTTTGACTTATCAAAAAGTATTGCCTGTCGTGCTCTTTGGAAAGTTTTTGGGTTTATGATAGGCTTTGTGTGCAGTATCTGTGGCATAGTATAGAAAATGTGTAACTGTACCCTGTACTGTACCTTTTTTTTTCTTTAAGAATTCATAAATATTAAAACACACGTTTTAAGCAACAGAACATTGTGAGAAAAGTTAAAAAAGATATGCTTACTTCGATTCTGATTTTTCATGACAACCTTATGTACTGCAAGTGTGCTGTAAAGCAATATTTACTGTATTTCACTCAAAAGAATTATGTTGTAAATATATAGCAAAAAGTTGAACATGAGGCTTCTTGCTAGCAAGCAGTTTTAACTAAACAAACATGTAAGTGATATGGTACTTACTGCACAGCTTTGTTTGTTTTGTTTTGCTTTGCTTTGCTTTTACCACAAATGGCAATGCTAATGACTGTTTAAATCTTACCTATTATCTTGCAATACTTGACAGTGTACAAAACAATCAGTACAAGGAGAAGAACAAAACAACAAATTATTCAATTATATTCAGTACTTCTAATGGAAATGTGAGATATTTAAAATTATTATTATTAGCCTGTCAAAATCAAATGTAAGTTATTTTTGCAGTGTGTATAGTGTTCTCAGTTCTCTGTTACCAGTTGTGGAATAACAAACCACTAGATGCCATGATTGACTATTTAGTATCAAGGAATTCCAGTTAAATAATATTTTAGTGATAATGAAAAATCTAGCGGGTTGTTACTGCAGAATTAAAAAAATATATGTCATGGTGATTATATGAGCCCTTTGGGTTTTATGTTGCGATAACAACCTTCTGGAAGTACATTATCATGTTTATTGCATGACTAGTTCACACATAAATAACTATTTGGCCACAAAATATTGATTTCAGTTTAATTATTTTCTTATCTCACTTAACATAAGGCTTCCATGTAGAAATCGTTAAGTTAAATATATTCCACATACAATATACAGCGGATTTGTTAGGGTAGTTAGGGTAATTTTTTGTATTGTCTATTGTTAGCACAAGTTTATTAAATAATATTAACATATTTTTGGATTAGTAAATGTTAGAATAGGGTGACACTGTGGCTCAGTGGTTAGAACTGTCACCTCACAGCAAGAAGGTCGCTGGTTTGAGTCCCAGTTGGGTCAGTTGCCATTTCTGTGTGGAGTTTGCATGTTCTCCCCATGTTGGCGTGGATTCTTTCCACTGTGGTGACCCCTGATGAATAAAGGGACTAAGCCGAAGGAAAATGAATGAATGAAATGTTTGAGATAACTAAGATTAATACATGCTTTTAGAGTCATTTTTTTTTATTGTTAATTCATATCATCTAAAAAAAAATAAACATTTTAAAATGTTAGTAGAAGTATTTTTCCTCAATCCTCAAACAATCATGATTTAAACAATTTCCGATAATTTATTATAAGTTTTCCTTGTTGCACATGTTCTTTGCACTTACTATAGTAGTTATAATTTATTATGCATAATTACATGACTTGATTTTGACTCATTACATGAATTACATGATTTACATCACATGACTTACCGCAAACCTAACCCACATTGTAACTCAAACCATATAGTAAGTACATGTGATTAATTATTCATTCATTCATTCATTCATTTTCTTTTCGGCTTAGTCCCTTTATTAATCAGGGGTCGCCACAGTGGAATGAACCGCCAACTTATCCAGCATATGTTTTATGCAGCGGATGCCCTTCCAGCTGCAACCCATCACTGGGAAACACCCATACACTCTATGGACTACGGACAATTTAGCTTACCCAATTCACCTATACCGCATGTCTTTGGACTTGTGGGGGAAACCGGAGCACCCGGAGGAAACCCACGCCAACACGGGGAGAATATGCAAACTCCACACAGAAATGCCAACTGACCCAGCCGAGGCTCGAACCAGCGACCTTCTTACTGTGAGGCGACAGTGCTACCCAGTGCGCCACCCCACCGCTGTGATTAATTAATGTTAGTTAAATAAAGAGTTACACTGTATCTGTCACAATCACCAGCGATCTAGTCCATACAGATCGCTGGAGAACTACAAAATCACCACCAAAAGAACTACAAATCCTGTCATGCACCACACACTCACACCTGTTCCTGTTTCACCTTGATTACACACACACAGCCGGAGGATCATTATGAACTGATTACTTGGACTTTAAAAGCAGCACAGACACACACACCAGTTGCTAAGTCTTGTAAGCTGTGAAGTAAACATTACGATGTGTTTCGCCTCGCCTTGTACCGATCTTTGCTTTGTTTGTTTGTTTGTTTTATGTTGTTTGCTGCCCGGATCGACCACTCGCCTGTTATTGACCAATCTTCTGGATTTACCTGTATGTTACCGTTTGCCCCTGATTGTGACCATTGTCTGCCTGACCATTCTGTGTAATAATTCCTGCATTTGGATCCGCAACTCCGTTGTCCAGCGTCTCCATCACATGACAGAAACAAGGACACCTTAAAATAAAGTGTGACCCAATTGTCTTACAAAAAAAACAAACAACATAATTTGTGTACGTGAGAAAATACAGGCTTCTCATTTAAACGCTGGGGCAAATATTTTTCTTTGGTAGCTATTATGCCTCCAGTGCTGTTAATAGAACTTGTTTTGAACACAGAACATTCCTTTAACTTAGATATAGAGCACAAATATTACTGACTATTGCCTCTCACGATAAACTGATTACATTTCTGGCTAAAACAGCTATTGCTGCTTATTGCCCATAATGCTCTCAGTAACAAAGCGTACCTGTCTAAGGGGAACAACGTAATTCTATTCTGGATTTTAAACATCAAAGTAAGTGAATTTGTACATGAAAGTTTTCTGGACACCAAAGCAGAAAAAGCACTGAAGTATTGGTGCAAAAGAATTAAGTAATCTATATATGTCCCGGGACAATAGCCTAAAGGTTGTTTTAATCATTAAGACCACTATTTGGCCAGTTAAAATAGGTGTTAGTTCAGTAAGTGCATCGTAGTTCCTAACATAAAGTAAAATTATGTGACTCATGCCTAGATGATAACATTAATTTTGTATGTGTGTGTGTTTTCTTCTCATAATCCACAAATGTTTGCTACTGTGTCATTGTGGCTGAGTGTGGAAGAGGTAATGAGTGTGTAGCTCACAACAGCGATTTTCTCGAGTGGTTAGTGTTTATGTGTGAATGTGACTTTCGCTAATAGGCAGGTTTGTGTTGTTTGTTGATTGTAATACAGAATGAGAGTGCATTTCTCACCATGCTGTAAAAAGTGTTTACCTTTTTAAATGGTGATAATTCTAAGTAGAAGGTGATGGGCCATACGAGAAGTTCAGTACACTGAGGGTTTGTGCCATTATGGAGCACTTTTCAGTCTTTTTATTATGAGTTATTATGGCTAGAGTTTGGGGAATCGGGGTCTTATTAACTGTAAAACAAAACCTAGAGGTAATTTATGAATGCGCTGATAATAGCACTCTCTCAGTAATAATACACAAATCAAACTGCCAGCTGTGTTCTCTCATTGAAATGTTATGGACACACACACACACATACACACCAGTCTGCTCCATCTCAGCGGCGGTCTCCACACCAACTTTAGATTGAAAATGTGCCATCATTTCATTCTTGTCGGATGCGAAAGGTCATCTTTCTGATTGGCTGCATGTTACTTTTTCTTTTTTTTCTTTTTTCATTTCCTTGCCCATTCCTCGCTCCTCAGCAGCTCTTTCCAAATGGTGGTCTTTATGACTCACCTCTTCTGTTTTGGTGGTATTGCCATGTTAGAGCTTCACCTCTTCTAAAAGCACGAAAATGTCTCTCACACACGTGTTTCTCAAGGTTAGTCTATGTCCTGTTCACTATAGCTTCTGTAGGTTGCCTATCATGTGAATGTATAAGTGGCCTGAAAAGAAGGCATGCATAAGTGGCTTTAGATTGCCTGTTATATATTCAGAACAGTCATTCAAACAGGAGGAAAGAGAGGGCCTTAAATACCATAAGTGTATATAAGTGGGTTCTCAATGTTGGTGTATTTTTCAATTCAGTATTCAAATACTTTCACTGATCTCAGTGTATGTAAAGAATAATGTATATCCAGCCCGTTGTTATCGCAGATTATTACACGGCAGTCTTGAATGCTTGATTCTGATTTGTCTGTTACAGCATTCCAAAGGTATCATCTTGGAATCATCTTGACTTTCAGTCAATATGTTCAAATCCATATTTATATCCTTGTCTGTCACTCCACTGAATAAAACGTAGTTAGTATATGCTTCATTCAGCCGTTTTTGTTTCTGTCAGCTTTGATTTAATTTAAGTAATTAATCAACTATTATCAGAACAATGTTTTGTCTATTTTTTAAAGTTTTGTTGCAAGTAGTAATGTAATAAATGGGATAAAGTACAGTATATCCAGGCAGTTGTTTTCCTAGAATAAACCCTTTCAGGCTTATATAACAGTCAATAACAATAACAATGTCACCTCACAATAATCTGGCTTTATTCTGCGATAACAACTGCCTGGATGTACTTTATCCCTAACATAAAGCCTGACAGGCTTATCAGGAGCCTGACTCAAAGCTAACTCTTTAATAGCTCTTTAATTAAACATAAAGCTTGCAGTAAGGGTCACACAGAACATGACCGTTCATACAGAATGTATTTTTCCATTCCAATGTGCTACTTTAAAAAATTTTTTTTCAAAATAAACATGTGCTTGATGAGGGCACATGACGCTCGCGTCTCATGTCTTTTGAAGTGCCACGCACGCATGAGCACCATTTTTTTTAGATACTGTGTTAAATAAAAAGAATTTTGACTGTGGTACTAAATTTGGCACTGCTCATCAATGTCAGACACAAATATCCATTCTGTGTGAATGGCCCCTTATGCTACATTCCAGAACCAATTGTAGGTGGACATTTAGCAGTGAAATGTTTCACTTACAACCTCAATGCATCCAGTCATTCTCGCATCACAGTTGAATTTCCCCTATCTGAGATGTGTATATTTGATAACATTTTATGTTATTGTGCCAATTAAGGCTAAAACAGAAAGAACTGAACAGAAACACTCTTTTAACACTAGAACTACCAAGGAGGTCATTTGTAATTTTTGTAATTTAATAATTTTGTTAAAATAAAACCCACATATTTATAATACCCTAACTTTTCTTAAATAATTGTATATTTCTTTTTAACATTGAAATTTATTATAATTACAAAAGATAAAAGATCTATGAGTACTTCTACCTTTAATTATCACAGCGGTCAAAATGAACGCATGCATTTCATAATTTTCCCAATGACTTTGAATATGCATTCCTCTGTTGTTGTTTTTTTTCCTGCAAAAAAATGCATATTTTGGCATGTTGCATTTGCATCTTTTGTTTTATCGACGATGTCACCAGTGGCTTTAATCACAAAAAGCCAACTTCAAATTATCAGCAGGAACCCACACTAACACGGGGAGAACATGCAAACTTAATACAGAATGCATCCTGACCCAGCTGGGACTTGAACCAATGAGCTTCTTGCTGTGAGGTGACAGTACTACCCATCCATATGTTATCATTAATACAAAAAAACTGTCAAGAATACAATTAACCAAAGACATTGATATTATTTCTTTGAATTTTCTTTTTAGTACTAAAATATGCTTTACTTTAATGTGTATGAATTCATACAGTAAGGCTGTAAACCTTGGGTGTAATTTTTTTTACAAATTATTATTTCTTACTCATTAAATCATTAAATTAAATCTTTCCCCACAATCTCTGACAGTGCCAGTAAATGGTAGTAGAATTTTCTTAAGTAACAGGAACTGAAAGGGTTCTCATACTGTGTTATTTTTAATATATGATATTTTCTGTCATAAATGCATCTACTTATATCTCAGCAGAGAGACCGCTTCTAAGCATAGCATGTGTTCACCTATAAAATATCCATACCTGAAGCAGAAAAATTCTAAATATAATTTGAGAAACAACTCACTTCTGGGGGCGACATGGTGGCTCAGTGGTTAGCACTGTCACCTCACAGTAAGAAGGTCACTGGTTCGAGTCCCGGCTGGGTCAGTTGGCATTTCTGTGTGGAGTTTGCATGTTCTCCCCGTGTTGGCGTGGGTTTCCTCCGGGTGCTCCGGTTTCCCCCACAGTCCAAACACATGTGCTATAGGTGAATTGAATAACTAAATTGGCCGTAGTGTATGTGCGTGAATGAGTGTGTATGGATGTTTCCCAGTACTGGGTTGCAGCTGGAAGGGCATCTGCTGTGTAAAACATATGCTGGATAAATTGGCAGTTCATTCCGCTGTGGTGACCCCTGATGAATAAAGAGACCAAGCCGAAGGAAAATGAATGAATGAACTCACTTCTGCAAACAAATAGGCAGGCATCAATGTTTCTCCCATACAAGTTTCTTTGACAGCTGAAGACCGTGGTTCAAAAATTAAAGGTGGATGAAGCAGACTTAATGCCTGAAGGGATCACTCATTCTTCCACATTCTTCATTAAATCAATAATAAACTGTTTATTTTGCTTAAATGCATATACCGCAGTAACACAGAAACAGTGGTTGTTGATATGAGTGTAACACTTTATAATAACTACACACTATGAACATTTATTAAGCATTAGAAAAATTGATCAATTATTTGTTAAACATTAATAGACATTAGTAAGCAATTTATAAATACAGTAATAAATGCTGTCTTATTGACTTATAAGCACATATTGTATATTATGTCCTCACTTATTGTACTTTCACACACACACACACACGCACACGCACACACACACACACACACACACACACACACACACACACAC
>CAIGQV010018273.1:3833651-3898059 GCA_903798115.1 Danio jaintianensis | reverse complement strand
AACACATTATATATATATATATATATATATATATATATATATATATATATAAATATATATAACAAGTTCCCCTTCATATAGGAACTCCAATGTGCGTCTGTTAACAGACTATGGGAGTACGTCAGACGAGTAAGAATACGGGCCAATGAAATGCCAAAATGAATTGGCAGAGCTCAGCTCCACAGCTGGCAGTGATGAGCCATTAGTGCTATATAAGCTACCCGCTGAGGAGTGAGAATTTATTTACTTCAGAGTCTCTCACAGAGACTGAAGAATCCATTCTGCCAAGCTGAGTTCCAGAATTTCAGTGTTACTCACCAGTGTGGGAGAAGACGCAACAGCGGCGGTTGATCTGGGTTTCCCGTCCCCTGGGCGTTTCGCTGGTGCACTAAAAGAGCAGTTTCACACTAAAAGAGCAGAATTCCCTAAGAGAGCACATGGTCGAGCAGCGCGTCTTTTTCAAGATGTCGTTCCGACCGTGCATTTCTGGATGCGGTGGTTTCCTCTCCCCGGATGACAGGCATGAGCATTGCATCACATGTTTGGGGGTCCAGCATGTTGACACGGTGCTCATGGACAGTTTTTGCCCTCACTGCGAGGGCCTAACTGTTGCACAACTATGGTCGCGGCACACTCTTGCATTAGGGTGCGTCACCCCTGCTGCTCCCCGCCAAGCGGTTAGCACATGGGCAGACCTGAGGGTTACAGTGGGGGCTTATCCGTCGCCTTCGGGCCCGTGGACCCCTCACTCTTCAGTTGGCTCTGTCCAAACTTTAAGTGGGAGCGCTGGTCCATCCCCCGGGATGGCCGCGCTCTCATTAGATGACACCGGGGACGTCATGTCCATCGCTGCATTGGAGGGCGGGCTGACATGCTCCGATGAAGAACCGGACCCTCTGCCACCCTCTGGGGTGGTCAGCGTGGCCTCGGATTTGGAATCGGAATGTTGGCCGTGTTATTCCGGGCTGCTTCGGCTGTAGGACTGGAGATGGCTTGTCCCCCAGCACCACGGCCAGACCGCTTGGATGGGTGTTACGTGGGGGCTAGAAGGGCAAGACCCTCCAGGCCCCCCGTCCCCTTCTTCCCGGAGGTACACAGTGAGCTCACGCAGGCATGGAGGGCACCTTTTTCTGCCCGGTCCTCGTGCGCTCCCGCTCTCACCACCCTTGATGGCGGAGCAGCCAGGGGATATGAGCTGATTCCTCGGGTGGAGCGTGCTATTGCGGTCAATCTTTGCTCGCGGGGCGCGCCACCTGGAGAGGTCCACCCAGACTCCCTTCCAAAGCATGCAGGTTATCTGAGTCTCTCACGGCCAGAGCCTACACCGCTGCGGGCCAGGCTGCATCCACTCTGCACGCTATGGCCACCTAACAACGCTACCAAGCCGAGAAGTTGGCTGAGCTGCAGGAGGGTGGTTCTTCCCTGGGCTTGATGCATGAGCTCCGCACGGCAACCGATTACGCTCTCATGACCACCAAATTGGCTGCTCGTGCCCTGGGGAAGACGATGGCCACACTAGTGGTCCAGGAACGCCACCTCTGGCTAAACCTGGCTGATATGAGAGACGTTGACAAAGCTCGCTTTCTTAACGCTCCCATATCCCAGGCTGGCCTGTTCGGCGACACCGTCGGGGACTTTACCCAGGAGTTCTTGGCGGTGAAGGAGCAGTCCCAGGCGATGGGGGAGGTCATCTATCAGCGGGCTCGGAAAACTGCTCTCCCCGCTGCCCCATCCACCTCGGCTGCCACTCGCCGAGGGCGTCCACCCGTGGCTCCAAAATTTGCTCCGCTCCCGCTGCCCGCTCCACCGGCTAAGCGGCAACGCCGAGCCCCCCGCGGGATTGTGACGCCACTGCCCCATGGTGCCGTTAAGTCCGGTAAACAGACCGCGAAGCGTCCCTGAGATGGGCCATCCGGAGAAGAGGGAACCTGCTCTTTCCTCGGTGGAGAGCCGAGGACCATTTCAGTCAGTAATGACGTTAACACCACTGCTGGCCTCCGGGCCGGCGGTACCCAAAAATTCAATAAAAGAGCAGTTTTCTCTCTCTCCGGATGTGCAAACCCGAGCCCTGCCAGTCTGGGACGCCCCGCCTTCCAGCTAGCAGCACCAGGCCCCCTCGCCTCAGGCTCTCAGAGTGCAAGAGAACGGACTCCTTTCTTTCACTCCAGCCTCATTGCGGGATCCAGGGAGGAAGGTAAGAGACACTCTCTTATTTTCAGCTCTTCCTCGGGCCGCTCTTCTTCCCGGGGTGAGCACTCCCCTCCTGAGCTCCCCCTCTGCTGGCATGTCATCGATCATTCCGATGGTGCCATTAGCGCGGGCTCTGCCAGCCTGGTTAGTGCTGCCCAGCCCGTCGCGGTGGCTCATACGGACGATCGGACTCGGCTATGCGATTCAATTCGCTATCCGCCCTCCCAGGTTCACAGTTGTTCATTCTACAAGGGTCTCCCCCGAGAGCACCCCTGTCTTGTGAGAGGAGATTGCTGTCCTCCTGGCGAAGGATGCAATCGAGCAGGTCCCTCCAGCCGAGATGAAATGCGGGTTCTACAGCCCGTATTTCATCGTGCCAAAAAAGAGCGGGGGGTTAAGACCAATCCTAGATCTGCGCAGACTGAACTGTCATTTACACAAAATGCAGTTCAGGATGCTCACGCAGAAGCGCATACTTCAGTGCGTCCGTCCTCGGGATTGGTTTGCAGCTATAGACCTGAATTAGATGCGTATTTTCTTGTCTCCATTCTTCCACGCCACCATCCATTTCTCCGGTTTGCTTTCGAAGCATGGCAGTACAAAGTCCTCCCCTTCGGGCTTTCTCTGTCTCCGCGGGTTTTCAACAAGCTCGCAGAGGGTGCCATAGCACCTCCCCAGCTTGCGGGCATCTGCATACTCAATTATCTTGACGATTGGCTGATTCTAGCCTCATCCCTGGATCAATTGATTATGCACAGGGACAGGGTGCTTCTGCACCTCGACCAGTTGGGGCTTCGGGTCAACCGAGAGAAGAGCAAACTTTGCCCCATGCAGAGGATCTCTTATCTCGGGCTGGAGCTGGACTCGATCGCCATGGTAGCACGCCTCTCAGAGAAGTGCACCAGGCTAGTGCTTTCCTGTCTGAGCGCGCTCGACAGGAACACAGTGGTCCCACTGAACATTTTTCAGAGGCTCCTGGGGCATATGGCATCCGCAGCCGCTGTCACGCTGCTTGGTTTGCTTTAAATGAGACCACTTCAACGCTGGCTTCACGATCGCGTCCCCAGACGGGCATGGCACGCGGGCGCGCACCGAGTGCTCATCACTCCGTTGTGTCGCCGCACCCTCAGTCCCTGGAACTATCTTGCTTTTCTATGGGCCGAGGTGCCCCTAGGGCAAATATCCAGGCATGTTGTCGTATCGACGGATGCCTCCAGCATGGGCAGCTGCGGGTTCGTGGTCCGGACCCCGCCTGCATTGGCATATCAACTGCCTAGAGCTGTTGGCAGTGTTTCTCGCTCTCGGCCGCTTTTTACCGGTTATAGAGCAGAAACACGTGCTGGTCAGGACGGACAGCATGGCAACGGTAGCTTATATCAACCATATGGGGGGTATATGTTCCTGTCGCATGTCTCAGCTCGCTCGCCGTCTGCTCCTCTGGAGTCACTCACGGCTGAGTTTGCTGCGCGCCATTCACATCCTGGGCGAGCTCAACCGTGCAGCCAATGCGCTCTCACGGCAGCTAACACCCCAAGGAGAATGGAGACTCCACCCCGGTATGGTCCAGCTGATATGGGAGCGCTTCGGGAAAGCCCAGGTCGACCTGTTTACTTCTCCCGAAAACGCCCATTGCCAGTTGTTTTATTCCCTGACCGAGGCCCCCCTCGGCACGGATGCACTGGCGCATAGCTAGCCACCCGGTATGCGCAAATATGCGTTTCCCCCAGTGAGCCTAATGCACAGACACTGTGCAAAGTCAGGGAGGACGAGGAGCAGGTCTTGTTTGTTGCGCCTCTCTGGCCCAACCAGACCTGGGTTCCCGAACTTACACTCCTCGCGACGGCCCCTCCCTGGCGCATTCCCCTGAGAGAGGACCTCTCAGGGATCTCTCTGTAGTCCTGGCGGGTCTGCAAAGAGATCCATTCGAGCCACTTGATTCGGTGTCTTTGAAAATTCTGTCCATGAAGACAGCTCTGCTGATCGCGTTGGCATCGTTCAAGAGAGTCGGGGATTTGGAGGCATTTTCGGTCAGCAAATCGTGCCTGGAATTCAGTCAGCGAATCGGGCCCGGCTATGTGCCCAAGTTTCCTACCACCCTATTTAGAGATCAGGTGGTAAACCTGCAAGCGCTGCCTTCGGAGGAGGCAGACCCAGCCCATTCACTGCTTTGTCCTGTTTGCGCTTTGCACCTTTACGTGGAACGAACGCAAAACTTGAGATCTTGTGAACAGCTCTTTATCTGTTATGGTGGTCGGCAGAAGGGAAGTGCCGTATCAAAACAGAGCTTGGCCCACTGGATATTGATTATCAATGCCAGGGCGAGTCGCATCCCCCGAACGTGAGAGCACACTTTACTAGAAGTGTCACCTCCTCCTGGGCGTTAGCACGCGCTGCCTCTCTCACAGATATCTGCAGAGCTGCGGGCTGGGCGACACCTAACACATTCGTGAGATTTTACAATCTTCGAGTGGAGCCGTTTCCTCCCGATTATTAGGTAACCCCAGTCAATCGGGAGGAAATTAAGCTCTGTGTTAATATACGCTTGCTGCGCCATGCTCCCTAACCCGGAGATGCGTGCGCCTTTTTTATTCTACTAGTAAGTTTCCCACTTGGCGAATCCTAGAGAATTCCTCCGAGGCCCCCAGCACTCGACTCAGCGGAGGAGTCGAGTGCCTGACTCAGTGTGATGACTGTATGCCCAGTTGGTCTACCCACATGCTGAGGTTCGGTGCCAGCTATGCGCGGTCCCCTATTATTATTATTAGCTATTATTAGCTAGGTAAAAGCACATTACGACCCCCGATCTAAATTTGTAATTATTCCCATGTAATGGTAATTAAGGGCCTAGGGGACGTTGGAAGGTTGCGCTCTTGGTGATGCTTGTGCGCTCATGTTATGCTTGGCAAACTTCACATCAGGAGCATGACGGGCTTAGCTGCTGTGGCGTTTCCCATACAGTCTCCCATAGTCTGTTAACAGACGCACGTTGGAGTTCCCATATGAAGGGGAACGTCCTGGTTACATACATAACCTACATTCCCCGAATAGGGAACTGAGACGTGCGTCTCCACTGCCACAGCAGCTGAGTCTCCAGCTGTTAGCTGAGTGATCGGCTCTTCAACAGGCAAATTCTGATGCTCACTCCTCAGCGGGCAGCTTATATAGCACTAATGGCTCATGACTGCCAGCTGTGGAGCTGAGCTCTGCATTTCATTGGCCTGTTTTCTTACTCTTCAGAGTGATTGGTCGTCTGACGTACTCCCATAGTCTGTTAACAGACGCACGTCTCCGTTCCCTATTTGAGGAACATGGGTTACGTACGTAACCAGGACGTTACTTTTACCAGCAAGTTTTTATTTTTAGCGAAAATGACACAGGCTTCTCCCAAAAGATAATAAGACAATGTATCAATGAGGCATCATTGTGGAAAAAGTATTTCTCAGCTTTTATTTACATTTGAACAAAAAGTGGCATGTCCAAAATTATTCACACCCTTCTCAATAATCAATAGAAAAGCCTTTATTGGCTATTACAGCAATCAAACACTTGCTTCAATTACTGACCAGCTTTTTGCATGTTTCCACTGGCATTTTTGCCCATTTATCTTTAGTGATGAGCTCCAGCTCTTTCAGTTTGGAGGGTCTCCTTGCCACCACCCTGATATTTAGCTCCCTCCACAGATTCTCAATTGGATTTAAGTCAGGACCCCTGCTGGGCCATTGCAAAATGTTAATGCTTTTGTCTGCTAACCACTTTTGCTGTGTGTTTTGGGTTGTTGTCATGCTGAAATGTCCACTAGTGCCCAAGTCCAAGTTTCTCTACAGACTGCCTCGTACATCAAAGTTCTTAACAGCATTTCTCCTTTTTCATGGTGCATTTACTGTAATTTGGTTCCCTGGTCCACTGGCTGAGAAACACCCCCAAAACATTCCCATACATTCCCACGACCATGTTTGGCGTGGGGATGGTCCTATCAAATCAAAGCATTTTTCCCCATTTCCCCTTTCAGGGCTCGCAAAATCTGGTAGCCCGGCATCTGTTTTTCAGTCGGGCTACCAAAATCTATCTACACCGTGCCCGGCGGGCTGTTACTTTCTGAACTGGCCCTGTGCATGTTTGAACGTATGTCCATGCGCAATGTGCAATCGATGTAATTAGTGATGCTTTCACTTGAAAGTGACATGTAATTAAATGGAATTTGTGTTCTGAAGTTTACCCATACAGATGCACAAACACAGTATTGAGTGCTGAACAAACCAGCATGAACACAAACCCAAAGCAGTGGATAAAACACTTTTTGTAAAGCGTCATATTTTGACAGCATGGGAAAGAAGTGCACACTGTACATGGCTATCCATGTTTAAACTAAAGTCATTTAAGCTTTTGTTATTTAAACACTGAACCTCAAGGCGTGAAGCAGAGTATGTGAGCAGAGCCAGAAATGGAGCAGTGTAATTTGGAGCGGTGGAGTGGACTCTTTAAAAGTGGTGGTGTTATGTTTTTCTTTCGCTCCGAGCACGCTCCACCACCAATCCGTCATAAACACAACAGATATAGTTTTGATGATTAAGTGTACAACCAATCAACCAACCTTTTTTTTCATTCGGATAATTACTATAAATGATCCATTTATAAAATAGATAATCTATGAATCAAGCAAATGTCATAGGCTACTGGAAAATAAGCCTGAATACTATGCAATGCCCACAAAGCTAAGTGAATGTAATGCAATACTATATGTAAAATAACCTAAGTTATTATATAGAATACAATTCTATAGAATACACAGTCGGTTTGTCGATGTCCTAGATTTGAGAATGCCCTCATCTGAATGGGTGAATGGAAGTTAGGATCATTGGCCCTTGGCTTTGTATCGTTGACAGAATTTGACCCTTTCTGAAAGCTAATTGAGGAGCTAGAGATACAAACCAAACCTCTGTGTTTTTGATATTAAAGTTTCACAAAGTGCCAAGGTCTTGCTAGTATATCACTAAATAAAGGATTGTTTTCATTTTAGTACACGCTTATTGCACCAGTGAGCTTTGACAAAGACAGCATGAAGGTCGTGAGTTGAGCATAATATTTTTCCATTATGGGTACGTCATATGAATAGTCATTAGTATATTATGTTGCTATTAGTTTAGTTTTTGATCTTGGGTCTGTAGGAGTGTTATATAAATATACATTTTTGCTTTTATTTTGCAAGGACACTGAAGATATCTATCACTTTATAAAACAAATGTTTCTGTTTAAGTTAAATATGCTTAATTGAACTTTGTTTAGATGATCATGTAACATCTTTAAGAATAGAAATAAAATACATTTAAATTCAAATGATTTACTACATATTTTCAACAAAATTGTATTATTTTAAATGTTTCTCTTGAGATTTACTGTTTATTACAATTTAATTCAATATTTTCCCCAAACATATTAATTTGGGTGTACAAATTTGTACACTGGTCTTACTGATTTTGTTGGATTAGTCCCAGTTTTGGCTTTGGCACTCTCTAATCTAATGTATGTGCACAAATATATTATTGTAAAGAATCCTGACGTGAAACCAGAATGTTTGAACAGTAATGAATATCCATTTTTGGTTGTACTTCTGATGTCCAGCTACTATTTTTCAGGTCATGAAGGAGCTACATAAAAATTCTAAAGAAAAAAGAAAGAAATGGAAAACAAAAAGAGTTTAAATATTTTGAAATACCCCAGATGTGCTGGCTACATAATTAGTTGAATGTGGCTAGACGAAAAATGAAGCAGCTGTTTACTGTGTGAAACCAGAGAGCAGCAGTCTAGATAGTTGTGGGATGAATCAACATTCCCTGAAGTGTGTTTGCTTTCATTCCTGCTCATTGAGTGCACAGACTCTATGAGAGAAGTCCTTACTCTGACATACAGAGAGTTTGTTGTAATATATGTTTAGTTGACAATCCAGTTCTATGAAAATAACAGTGTTATTAAGGGCAAAGCCCTGGAGAGTCTACGCCTAGATATTGCCAAAGGTCTTGAATTTCTTATGAAGACAGATCAAGTCATTGAACAGCTGTTGCAAGATTTTGCAAGAGCAAATGCAATTAGCACTGTATGTTTTCATACGACTTCCTCAAGGCGACTGTTGCGTATCTTTTCCCTCTGCTCGTTGGAGGTCATGCGCTGATGTGCTGCCATATCGTCTACAGTTAATAGAGCCAACGGTCCATTTTAAAACTTGACACTAATGTAGCTGATTGTTTTATTGGTATTATTGAATATTTATTTCAGCATTTTTCTGTCTTTCTTTCATGAATATCATCACGGTTATGCCGAGTCAAATCCAATCAGTGCCAGATTTGCCTACAGTTGTGGTGTCAGGAACCATTATAAAGCCATACCCTGAGTCATTTCTGCTCGCCTCTTGTCAACTTGGGGAAAATGACAATCCTCATTTTGAAGATAATAGTTGGATAGCCTGGGGCGTAAACAAATGGTTTTGCGACTAAATGGATTTGGACCAGTTGTGAATAGTTTGAAGACAAAACACATTTTCAATAACGATAAATCTCTTTTGTAAACAAGAATAAAACAAATTAAGTTAAACAAATTCAACACTGAAATTAGAGTGGAACAGTAGTTTATTTTATTACACTGAATAAAACTTTTGGAACATTTTGGTTATATTAGAATACATAAGTACTTCTGTGATGCACTGCTGATACTTTTATTGGTAAATGCTCTACTGTTTCCAATTTTACAGCTCAACTTGTGTGTACTATATATACTGTAAAGTCAGAATTATTAGCTCTGCTGAATTATTAGCCGCCTGCTATATTTTTCCCTAAATTCTGTTTAAAGTAGAGAAGATGTGTTCAACACATTTCTAAACATAATAATAGTTTTAATAACTAATTTCTAATAACTGATTCCTTTTATCTTTGACATGTTGACAGCACATTATATTTTTCAAGACACTAGTATTCAGCTTAAAGTGACATTTAAAGACTTAACTAGGTTAATTAGGTTAACTAGGCAAGTTAGGGTAATTAGGCAAATCATTGTTTAACAGTGGTTTGTTCTGTAGACAGTCAAAAATGTATATTGCTCACGAGGGCTAATAATATTGACCATAAAGTGTTTTTTCAAAAATTAAAAACTGCTTTTATTCTAGCCGAAATAACAAATAAGACTTTCTCCAGAAGAGAAAATATTATAGCAAATATTGTGAAAAATTCCTTGCTCTGTTAAACATAATTTGGGAAATATTTGAAAAAGGAAAATAAATTCGCAGGAGTAATAATTTACTAATAATTTTGACTTCAACCATATATATATATATATATATATTTATATATATATATATATATATATATATATATATATATATATATATATGTATATACACTCACCGGTCACTTTATTAGGTACACCTGTCCAACTGCTTGTTAATGCAAATTTCTAATCAGCCAATCACATAGCAGCAACTCAAAGGATTTAGGCATGTAGACATGGTCAAGACGATCTGCTGCAGTTCAAAGCGAGCACCAGAATGGGGAAGAAAGGTGATTTGATTTAAGTGACTTTGAACATGGCATGGTTGTTGGTGCCAGACAGGCTAGTCTGAGTATTTCAGAAACTGCTGATCTACTGAGATTTTCACGCACAACCATCTCTAGGGTTTACAGAGAATGGTCAGAAAAAAAGAAAATATCCAGTGAGTGGCAGTTCTATGGGTGCAAATGCCTTGTTGATGCCAGAGGTCAGAGGAGAATGGCCAGACTGGTTTGAGCTAACAGAAAGGCAACAGTACCTCAAATAACCACTCGTTACAACCGAGGTATGCAGAAGAGCATCTCTAAACGCACAACATGTCCAACCTTGAGGCAGATGGGCTAGAGCAGCAGAAGACCACACTGGGTGCCACTCCTGTCAGCTAAGAACAGGAAACTGAGGCTACAATTCGCACAGGTTCACCAAAATTGGACAATAGATGATTGGAAAAACGTTGCCTGGTCTGATGAGTCTCGATTTCTGATGGTAGGGACATTCAGATGGTAGGGTCAGAATTTGGCATCAACACCATGAAAGCATGGATCCATCCTGTGTTGTATCAACGGTTCAGGCTGGTGGTGGTGGTGTAATGGTGTAGGGGATATTTTGTTGGCACACTTTGGGCCCATTAGTAACAATTGAGCATCGTGTCAACGCCACAGCCTGCCTGAGTATTATTGCTGACCATGTCCGTCCCTTTATGACCACAGTGTATCCATCTTCTGATGGCTACTTCCAGCAGGATAATGTGCCATGTCATAAAGCGTGAATCATCTCAGACTGATTTCTTGAACATGACGATAAGTTCACTGTACTCAAATGGCCTCCACAGTCACCAGATCTCAATCCAATAGAGCATCTTTGGGATGTGGTGGAACGGAAGATTCATATCATGGATGTGCAGCCAACAAATCTGCAGCAACTGCGTGATGCTATCATGTCAATATGGACCAAAATCTCTGAGGAATATTTCCAGTACCTTGTTGAATCTATGCCACGAAGGATTAAGGCAGTTCTGAAGGCAAAAGGGGGTCCAAACCCGGTACTAGTAAGGTGTATAAAGTGGCCGGTGAGTGTATATATGTATGTGCCTGCGTCCACGTGTGTGTGTGTGTGCTGAGCTTCTGATTCTCCATGCTAAAAACAGTTGTGAAAGTCTGAAGGAATAAGAAGTACAACATTTTGCAATAACAGAGCTGTGTTTTGAAATCTTTTTGTAACAGTTGATGTATATAGGCTGTTGGAATATTTCAGAACCAATTTCATGTACCCTTGCTAAAATATGCTCATGTAAAATAAAGAAATTCAGCCCCAAGTCCTGCATAGAGTGTTGAATAGCGTTGAATAGTGCTCCACTGTGGAAATGCAGTCTTGCAGACTCAACAAAAATGCATATTGTGGACACACAGTAGTCACAAAGGGGTTGACTCAAAAACACCAATCTAAAACCTGAAATGACAAATGGGGCACCATGCAATTTCATGGACTTTATTTGTAACACTTTTCAACACGTACCATTTGAAAACTTTTTACACAAGTCTAATTTAAAGTGCTGCTGTAGAGGTGATCTGGGAGACCTCAAATCCAGCAGCTCTTCTGATCCCCCTGATTAGTTAATGCCTGACTATTTACTGCCGGTAACCATACTAAAGCCAGACGAAGGATCAAGAGGAATTAAAATTCACTATGTATGTGTGCATGTGTTTGTGAGAAAAAGAGAGAGGTCAGATGATCGAGATCATAGGCATTTTCAAATGTGATTTGATAAGGTCAAAATTGGCATTTATTTTGGGTGAAACTGTCCCCAAGGAATGATCATTTCCCAAAACCATTGTTAGCCAACCATGCTATCTGTCATCCAGTGTTTTCCAGATCTATAATTTCAGTGAACATTTACAAACACCATTGCGAAAATGTCTGCTTGAAATATCTCTCGACCTGTGGTTAGGAGCACAGTTTCTTCTTTATTTTGCTAAGGATTTTGTTTAAAAACTTGTCATATTATCAAACTAATGTGCATTCCAGTCAATATATTTCATTACACGTTACATTACATTACACATGTCAAACATTTTACATCATTTGGTTCATTATTAGTATTAAACAATAGTTTTTGAAACAAACATACATTCATTATCCAGCAAAGCTTTTTTTTTTGGTAAATGAAGTTTAAAAAATGTCCAAAAAAATCAAACAGACAGATTTGACAGACTTCACATATAGTCATCATTCTAGTCTATTTTTGGAGTATTGTTAGACGTCCATTAGATTTTCATTGACTGCCCAAATTTTGCTTTGTTGTAGGAAATACGTCTATGTTTGGGTGTCTTTTAGACTTTGTACAGTCCCTGTCCATGTTGTTTTGTTTATCATTGTTTCATAGTTTTACCCTGTCACCTCAGTTGCCCTTATTAGTTCATTAATTGCTTTGCTTTCTCATTGTCTCCTCTCCCTTGTTTTCTTATTATCTCATTCATTTATTCATTTTCTTTTCGGCTTAGTCCCTTTATTATTCTGGGCTCGCCACAGCGGAATGAACCGCCAACTTATCCACCATAAGTTTTACACAGCGGATGCCCTTCCAGCTGCAACCCATACCTGGGAAACATCCATACACACTCATTCACACACATGCACTATGGACAATTTAGCCTACCCAGTTCACCTATACCACATGTTTTTGGAAACCCACGCGAACACGGGGAGAACATGCAAACTCCACACAGAAACGCCAACTGACCCAGCCGAGGCTCGAACCAGCGACCTACTTGCTGTGAGGCGAACGTGCTACCCACTGCGCCACCGTGCAGCCTACTTTTCTTATTATCTTGTTTAGGTAATTGTTTGCTCTCTTTTATACCTGGTTATGTTTAATTCTCATTGCCAGTATTTATATGTTGCGTTCTGTGATGTCCTCATGCTTTCAAGTGTTTGCTTTTGTTTTTGTTTTGGAACTATTAATAATATAATAAACCCAGTTTTAGCTGCATTTGGATTATCTTTTGTTCACCAGCACTCTCAAACTATGACAGACGTCTTTTAAACACACACAGGAATGCTTGCTGAATTAGTACCCCTCCAGAAACCCATATGGTGTAAAATAACCTGCATAATGTACTGTAGTAAAATAACTGAGATAATGGAGATGCCATGTTTGATACCATACTAACTAACAGCAATAATCTGATATCAATTTGATCTTAGACTTTTTAATTATTAAACTGATTACTTCACTACATGACTGACATCACTGATAACAATTTGGACCAATGAATGTGCAACTCGGTCTAGTCTGCTTGTACAGCAATGCATTATACTGTGGTAGTTTACTAGCACAATACATTGTTGTTCGGGAAACACAACCTGTATAACTTTCAGTTTTTTTTAGTGGAACATAAAAGATTTTTGTCCTTATAGTTTTAGTCAATGTCAATGTTGTTCTGTGTCCAAAACATCTTCTTTTATGTTCCACAAAAGAACTAAATGTATACAGGTTTGGGACCACAAGTGGGTAAGTAAATTATGCTTGGAAATGTTGTTTTTGAGAGTAAACTACAGTATCGACTTTATTGCTGTCTTTATGGCCCTGTTTATAGCTGTAATTATTAAGACGTGTTTTCGTCAGTCCAGTCACAAGTGGGTGATGCTAAATACAAGTATAAACAAGGTCTAGAATGTTTTGAGCTTGTCCCCTTTGACCACATCCCGAGGTATTTGAAAGTGCATAGGATTAGCTTCTCTCTATACTGACCTCATTCTTAAAATTTACAGGATGTGTTGTTGAAGTGTGCTGGCCAGATGGGATTTAAACATTCAAAATCTATAATACGTTTAGTTTAGGTAGAGGAAATGTAAAAAGCAATGTTCTCTGTATCATTTCCTGTTGTCTCCTTTTATGTATATACCCTTCAAATAGATATTCAGTAGCTTTATAAATAGCAGAATAATAAATAATATGCTAGCTTCATAAAATATTTGAATATCACTTAAAGGGATACATGTAGCTCACCCAAAAGTGAAACTTCTGTCATCATTTACTCACCCTTCACTTGTTCTAAACCTATTTGAGTTTCTTTCTTTGTTGTTTACTAAGTTGTTGTGTACTAGCAACCAGCAAAATGTCTTCTTTTGTGTTCAAAAGAAGAAAGAAACTCATAAAGGTGTAAAACCACATGAGGGAGAGTAAATGATGAGGTAATTTTCAGTTTTGGAGTACCTTCATTCGGAATGACACTAAAACTAATTTCTATTGCTGTTCTAAAATATTTGTTAAACATGTTAAAATGTATACAATAATGTATATGTTAAAACAGTATAAATGCTGCATTCGGATCTGGAATTGGAAATAAAGAAAGAAAATAAAATAAATGTCATATTTCTATCTTAAATTATTCAGTAATTGTATTTAATTGATATCACTGGTTTAAGATATGCAATATATTTAACTGTAAAATCTTCACTTACAATGATTCGATCAAAAGATCAGACATAAACATATTGTAGACCAGGGGTGAATAAACTCGGTCCTGGAGGGCGGGTGTCCTGATGAGTTTAGCTCCAACTTGCTTTAACACACCTGCCAGGACATTTCTAGTATATCTAGTAACAGCTTGATTAGCTGGTTCAGGTGTGTTTAATTAGGGTTGGAGCTAAACTCCCCAGGACCAAGTTTGGACACCCCTGTTCTAGAAACTTCCAGGCAGGAGTGTTGATGAAGTTGGAGCTAAACCATGCAGGACCAAGTTTAGACAACCCTGCTGTAGACCTTCCATCTTCAGAAAAGTCATTGAAAGTGGACAACAGACAGGCATTTAACCACCCATGAGTTCTTGTGATCAGATTGTCCAAAATACATTTTAATATCAGGTGTAAAACAGGGCCTATTCTGGATAATGCTAAATGCTATTGACAGATCTGAAACTTAAACTAACATTAGTCCAATTTCCTTCCGCAGAGGTCTGATTGTCTTAAACTCAAATGACACGTTCTACCTGGAGCCAATCAGAGGCCAGGAGGTTCTCCACCACGCCTTCTATCGCACTGAAGACCTGCCCATCAAAAGCGGAACCTGCGGACACAGCCATCACACTGGACACATGAGCCTGTTCAGTACACACTTTAAACCTTTGCATCAAAGGGTCAGTCAGAGATTTTGTTATTTTGATTCATGTGTAATAGCTTGTCATATCTCGTTATGGGATTCTCATTTTAGGGGGCTCATTCCCCAACGAATGTATAATAATAATAAATAAAATGAAAACAGCGACACGGTGGCTCAATGGTTAGCATTGTCGCCTCACAGCAAGAAGGTCGCTAGTTTGAGTCCCGGCTGGGTCAGTTGGCATTTCTGTGTGTAGTTTGCATGTTCTCCCCGTGTTCGTGTGGGTTTCCTCCGGGTGCTCCGGTTTCCCCCGCAGTCCAAACACATGCGCTATAGGTGAATTGAATAAACTAAATTGGTCATAGTCTATGTGTGTGAATGAGTGTGTATAGGTGTTTCCCAGTACTGGGTTGCAGCTGGAAGGGCATCCGCTGTGTAAAACATATGGTAGATAAGTTGGCGGTTCATTCCGCTGTGGCGACCCTTATAAATAAAGGGACTAAGTCGAAGGAAAATGAATGAATGAATGAAAATGAAAACAATATACAGTATGACACTTTTAAAAAGTTTTAGAAACATTTTCACAAACCAAATTTGACTCTAAATTCTTTCTACACTCAGGTACTTTTGTGTTTCTATTTATTAAAAGAAAACAAACAACTTTAGCATTTCTCTAATTCAAAGCGATATTAAAATAAATAAATAAATAAATAAATAAATAAAGACCTTACTTTAACACTGTGTCCAAGCAACTTGCAACAAGATTCCAGCGACAAGTCCTGACTTGACACCAGACTTGACATGACACAAACATTTATGAGATACCAGAGCCATTCAGAAGCGCAGAATAGTGCACTGCACTCCTAATGAACTAGTTACTAATGTAATTAATAAAGTTCAGTTAATGTGCAAACTGTATGTTCATGTATAAACTATGCTATTTTATTTTCAAGATCTGAGGTAAGCTTTCTGCTGCCACTTTCAATATGGCTATAACTCACATTAAACTTTTACACAGCCTTTAACACATAATAAAACACATAATCAATACCTGAGTTAGGGGTGTGACGAGCCATCCCACAAGATGAGACACGAGACTGGGTTCACGAGAACGAGATGGGACAAAATTTTTAGACTTTAAAGAAATGCTCAATGATTATATATATATCTCTTTTTTTTTTTTCAACTGACATAAAACGTATTTTTTTATCTTGTATGCAGTGATAAACGTGTAAAATGTTTATGCAGTTAATTGCACAAAAATATAAATAGTATAAATATAATTAAAAGTAATAATAACACGAACGTCATTTTAAGTGCAATCAATAACTGCAATAATTAAATGTAATTAAAGTAGTGCTCTCTTGTAACCAAAAAAAAAATCTTTTCATCTCTCTTCTTTCATCTCTCCTCTTAAAAAATAGTGTTCTATATTATGCCTTTATTAGGATATGACAGCATGTAGAGAGGAGGCAAAGTTAAAGAGAGAGAAGAGATGGGGAAAGGTCTGCGATCCTCTTGCTCTAGTGTACTCGCGGGATGTTTTTCCCCTCGTGTGAATTTTCTGCTCAAGTTGAACTTGAAAATATAAACTCTGTCTAAACTAGAAACTTGTAGCGTCTTGTAGTGTGTAGTTGGGAAACAATGTAACGCTAATAAAAATATTTAATGATCTGGGTCATTACTTTTAATATTAAACACCACATTATGTTTCTATCCCTGTGAACTACTCTGATCCAGTTAAAATCAATGCACCGACAGAGTGCTCTCTGTCAACTTTAATCTTATCTGTGCATGATGGTATGGTATTTATTGTCACACGCACAGTAATAGGTTTTATATTCAAAGTTAAATTATTGAAATGAAAACAGCAGAATGATGGTTTTGTAAAGTATGCTTTCATATGTGTCAAGAGCCACATTTCCGCTGGAGGAAACAGCTGGGTGATGAGGCAAAAACTTTACAGCAGATGGGAAACCGATTGCTCTCCCATTACATTTGTAAACTGATTCTATGACCAAGAAGTGCACAGATGCAGATATTACTACAATCTGTTGATAAACACACAGCTTGTCCTCCGTTTCTGCGCTGTGCCACTGTGTCCTGTGGATTTAGGAATGAATGACAGGGAGGTACGGTGGCTGAGAGAGCTCAAACACACTGCAAGTTAAGAAAACATGCAAACAGAAGATGCATTTTTGTCATTCCGATCACAAGAGGACAAAGGAGACCAATTATCATTCACATATGGGGTTTAAATGTGTCTCTTTTGTCCACTTTTGACTACTTTCAACCACTTCTCTAATGAGGCAGGGTTTGTGGGCAGGTATTGGCTTTCAAAGTAATACTGCAAGTTTCATAATTTACTACAAAAACAACAAATCTTATTAAAGGAGACCAGATTAATTAATTGTGCTTCATGAATATGTTAGGCATTGACTAATGTAATCATAGATAATTAATTTATTTTATTTTTGATGAACTCCAATTAGGTTTACATACTTTATTCTGTTTTGCAGTTTTTAAAGTTAAAATTGGTTTGACAAATATTTTAGAACATTTCAATTAGGTGAATAAACAACATTATGCAAAGGATCAGCAATTGATCGTGCGAAAAGACTGATAATGGGAGGCAGTCGTGGCCTGGTGGTTAGAGTGTTGGACTCGTGATCCGAAGGTTGCTGGTTCGATACTCGGTACCAGCGGGAATTGGGGGTGGGGGGAGTGAATGACCAGCACTCTCCACCACCCTCAATACCACGACTGAGGTGAGTCCCTTGAGCAAGGCACCGTTCCCCCCAACTGCTCCCCGGGCGCCGCAGCATGGCTGCCCACTGCTCCGGGTGTGTGTTCACGGTATGTGTGTGTTCACTAACTGTGTGTGTGCACTTGGATGGGTTAAATGCAGAGCACAAATTCCAAGTATTGGACACCATACTTGGCCACACTTCACTTCACTTCACTTCACTTCACTTCACTTCACTTCACTTCATAATCCAACACATGCATCATCCAAAAGTTCCCAGGCTTGAACTTAAGTCCCTGGATGTTGCTTTGAATAGAATACAATTATTAAAAGCACTTGAAAGTCTTTACACATGAACTAGAATATTCACAATGCTGTATCTTATAAAAACTCTGGTTTACAGGCGCTACATGAGATTTGTTTTTAAAGAGTTTGAAGCAGCCATATTTTTTAAAAATCTAATTTGTGGTCAAATATGTTGGCCTATTTATTTTTGCAAAAGAAAACAATTAAAGCTATCGGGACTGGTGAGAGATCATTCTACTTATTTTTTTTTTTCACCTCTAGTACAAAACTTAAGATTATCAATGACAAATTTTAAATCAGCCTCTCCAGGCTCTGGGTTTATGAATGAGCTCAGCAGGCGAAGAGAACACAGTGTTTAGGGGCTGTTCCAACACATATGCGTTCACACTACAAAATGCATCTGAAAGTGGTTGAAAATGGACAAGCTCAAAAAGTCACCCTGTTCACACCTGTACTTAGAGTTGTCCACTTGTGATCAGATCTACAAAAACACATTTTAAAACTGAGGAAACATCTTCATCAACACATGCAAACTCAGAAAGATGTTGCAAAAAGCGCCGACAACAACAAAAATGTGCTGGGCAGTTTCAAAAAGTGACGAACCTGGTTGTCGAAGATACACTATCTGACAAAAGTCTTGTCGTCTATCCAGGATTTAGGAACAACAAATAATAACTTGACTTCTAGTTGATCATTTGGTATCAGAAGTGGCTTATATGAAAGGCAAAGGCCTCTAGTTTATGCTTATTTTACCAAATTAAAGTATGATCATGCCTTGATTTTTAATTATTTCATTAAGTAAGTAAGTTTCAGTAAGGTCTGACTTTGCTTAGACAAAAGTCTTGTCACTTAACAGAAATAATGTACAGTATAGAATATAAGTCATTGTGCAGTGGAGAAAGAATTAATATTGTGCATGACTCCCATGAACTTGGACGACTGCATCCATACATCTCTGCAATGACTCAAATAACTTATGAATAAAGTCATCTGGAATGGCAAAGAAAGCGTTCTTGCAGGACTCCCAGAGTTCATCAAGATTCTTTGGATTCATCTTCAATCCCTCCTCCTTCATCTTACCCCAGACATGCTCAATAATGTTCATGTCTGGTGACTGGGCTGGCCAATCCTGCAGCACCTTGAGCTTCTTTGCTTCCAGGAACTCTGATGTGCAGGCTGAAGTATGAGAAGCAGCGCTATCCTGCTGGAGAATTTGCCCTCTCCTGTGCTTTGTAATGTAATGGGCAGCACAATTGTCTTGATACCTCAGGCTGTTGATGTTGCCATCCACTCTGCAGATCTCTCGCAGGCCCCCATACTGAATGTAGCCCCAAACCATAATTTTTCCTTCACCAAACTTGACTGATTTCTGTGTGAATCTTGGGTCTATGCGGGATCCAATAGGTCTTCTGCAGTATTTGTGATGATTGGGATGCAGTTCAACAGATGATTCATCAGAAAAATCTACCTTCTGTCACTTTTCCAAATGATCAGCTAGAAGTCAAGTTATTATTTGTTGCTCTTACAACTGGGATCGACGACAAGACTTTTGTCAGGTAGTCTATAAGAGGTGAGGGTTTTTTTTGTTTGTTTTTTGTTTTTTTCATGTTTATTTTAATGACCTGATCATATGGTTCCAATATTTGCCAGAAATACATTTTTGTTGTGGCCTGCAATATTTGCAAATGTGTTGTGTGAATATGTTGTTGTCACACATACACATAGTTTGCTAGTGTTTTTCAGGTGTTTTTCACAAACATGCAGCATGTTTGTGCTCTCTTGACCACCATAGGGAGTAGCCAATCTAAATGGTGGTCTAAAGCGATCAGTCTATAGATACAGTAATTGCACTATTTTTAGGGGTGCACATCTAAAAATGGCCCATGCTTGATGATAAATGTTGTCTTAGGGTATCATTTCATCAAAATATATCAGGTTAGTCGTGCAAAAAAGTGACAAAAGGTAATTTTTTAAACGGAAGCTTTGACTAGTTTGTAAGCATAATGGCTATTTGGGAAATAACGGTGAGTCATTACTGTCATTATTGAGTATGTAAAGTCTCTATTTCTGATCTCATGAGTGGATTGTGTGTGTGATGTCAAAGGCAATTTCGCTCTCACAAAGCAAAGATGTTCTGTTCCCTCAATGCTGTAATGACTGGATTGCTAAATGAAGGCCACTCATGGGAGAGAACATTGAGAACACTGACGCAAAGCTGTTGTGTTGCATTGTGCGTCTGCAATTCCACCCAATTTCAGGTTGTGCATTTGTTCCCATAATGCACTCAAGAAAGAAAAATGTTTTGGCTCATTACAGTGCAGAAAAAAGCCATCTTAAGCCCAGGTTAAGTGTTCAGCCTGATGAAGTGCGTAATGTGGGCTTATTATAAAACTCTTGAGTATCATTAGCAGGAGTTGGGAGCCCTCTTACTGCTATTGTTCTGCTCGCACTTGCTTTCTCATTAAAGCAGAACAGTGGAGACTTCTAACTGGCCTGCTGTTTACAAATGAGAATTAGAGGGTTCATAAATTAATAAACAGTGTGGACTAATGCGCTTCCACTTCAGTGATGATCTATTACAATTGGGTTACAAAGTTCCTAAAAGTTGAGGTTCATACAATATACTGTATACTGTGGTATAGTATGACCCTGTTTAGCTTTTAGACTTTAAATAACACAGATCCCATGAGTACAGTCTCGTTCATTTTTTGCCTTCTGACTTCTAGAATGGAATTTCAATGAAGTGCTTGTTTATCCTTGGTTTATCCTTGTCTCTTTGTGGTGGTAATGTGTCCTCCAAAAAATAAAATAAAATAAATATATCTGAGCCACAATTCTAAATCTGTGACTATCCTTTACATATAAAAAAATAAAAAGGCACATCTACATACTGCGTTTGTACAGTAGCAGAATACTGACAATATCTGTAAGCAGCCAGTGACCTGTGTATTTTTATAATATTTTTTAAAATAAATCTTTTAATAAAATAAACAGCATAATAATAATAATAATACTAATAATGAAATTGGTTGTTTAAATTAGTCGTTAAATTGTTATTTTCTATAGGATTTGTTTTGCACTATATTTACCCAGTGGACAAAACATTCATTCATTCATTCATTCATTCATTTTCTTTTCGGCTAAGTCCCTTTATTAATCTGGGGTCGCCACAGCGGAATGAACCGCTAACTAATCCAGCATATGTTTTATGCAGCGGATGCCCTTCCAGCTGCAACCCACCACTGGGAAACAGCCATACACTTCCATTCACACACACATACACCATGGACAATTTAGCTTACCCAATTCACCTATATGCCCACATTTAAACATTTAGGACTGTGCTGTAGTCGATTTTTGACATGTTTTTTTGACATCACATCAGATGTCAATTTGACATCAAGATAGTTTACACACAGTAGAGACTCAACCCTGAGACTTTCATATGAATAAAACTTATATTATAATACCTTTTGTGTTGCTGTTTTGATGGTCAAAAGGGCATCAGTATGTGGATGTCAAGGTTTTGACACCAAATCGATTTGCATGTTTGACATGAATTTTGACATCTAGATGCCCACTGGGTAAGAAGAAGCTCAAAATCACTAATGTTGTGTCGTTATACAAATTCTATATCTATAGTTAATACAAATGAGTTCCTGACGAGATATGTTTTGGCATGCGGTGCATTGATTTATTTTTTTTCTTGCTGAACTTTTTTAACTTGCATATTTTTTCCCTCTAGTTGCCAAGGAAGATGACTTATATGCACATTCTGTTCTTTCTCTTATTCTACTGTTTCACTCAGATTTTTTTTACTGCTTGTTTACTGTAAAGTGCTAGCTGTCATTTTGGGACGACAGAACACTTTAGTGATTACTATGCCAAAGCAGCCTTTACAGTGAATGGAACCCATCAATTAAAATGTGAATAAAACTGAAGAGGAACAACAGCAGCGACAAGCAAGCAGTGAAATATAAACCCATTGAAACCATATTGTACTGTACAGCTTTTGTTGTCAGTTTAAAACAGGGCATGAACAACAATTGGGATTTATATTAATAATAATTTTATATTAAACTGTGTGGTTTAATACAATTGTCACTTCCTCACTTGTCAAGCAGTTGCAGACAGTTATTATAGTATAAACACAAGCAGCAAGAGAGTAGAAAACTAAATCCATAAATCCTGCCCTCCAGCAATTAACGCTTCTTTTTTTTTTTTGCCTGTCGTTTGTTTGTTTCTGTATTTATCCCCCACCCTTAGGTTAGACGAAATGCCTGGGGTACTACAAAGTACATGGAACTGTATATAGTAGCTGACAACACACTGGTAAGCTGATGAAGCCTGTGTCACGCTCACTTCTGCTAATTAGACACTTCACACGGCAAAGTTCACCACAGGAATTAAGGCTTTCAAGCTTCAAATGCAGGCTGAGTTATATAAACTGTGCTTTAAAACTGCCGCTTTAAGCTCGGTGTGTCTTTCTCATTCAAATGTGGTCACTGAGCAATTGTTGCTTGGAAAGTGCCTTCTCGCTCTCTTTTCTGTCGCTCCTCTTTCTGATATCTTATGCGTATAAGGAGTTATCAAGAAGCGATCACGGAATTTAATGCTTTAATTTTTAGTCCTCGGGTTGCATGCAGACAATCTTCCGCTGTTACATTCTGTTGAGTTTTCTGATTGACTTCTTTCACACATTTACATCAAATCTGTATAAGATGCACCGAAAGCCAAAAGAGGCAGGGGGTTATGTAAGATTTCATTACAGCCGAAGTGTAGTTAATCAAATTTCTCTATTTTTCAAGCAGAGTCTACGCATTTGTATGTTCGCCTCGATCAATTTGCCTCCTGGCATTTCTTTGTGTCTCCACAGTACAGAAAGCAAAACAAGGACCTTGACAAAACTAAACTGAGGATAATGGAAATTGCTAATTATGTAGATAAGGTATGTCAAGCCTGGGTGCGTTCCTTTGGTTCAAAGGTTTTGTTGACTGTTTAGACTACGCATTTGTTTTCGGAATGCAAAATTCATAGATGTCTGTATTATAATATTTAGCAAAAAATTTAATCCCTGTATCCTATTGCTAATTGTTTGTTTTGACCCGAACAGTTCTACAGAGAATTGAACATCCGCGTACCTCTGATTGGTCTAGAGGTTTGGACAGAACATGACCAGTGCATCATCAACGAGGAGCCTAATTCCACGCTCTGGTCCTTCCTTCAGTGGAGACAGAAACTCAAATCCCGCAAGAAACATGACAATGCCCAACTACTCACGTTAGTCATACTACACACAAATCACATTCACTTTCCTGTTGGCTCATTGAAAATACATGACTTTGTCTACATTTCTGCAGAACGTATAGGTAAATTCCACACATAAAACTAAAAAAGTAAAAATAACAACTTTTACTGCACATTTTGATTTAATTTGAATTATTATTGATGATTATTGATTACTAAATTTATTATTACACTTTTGTGTCATGATACTAAAGTTCAAAGCACTTCTTTCACCTCTGTCATGTTTTTGATTATAACACACTAAAAATAACCAAAAATGTAAATTTTTTAAGTAAAAATTTTTAAGTAAAACTTTAAGGTGTGAAAGAAAAAACATTCTTGTCCTCGATTAAACTAAACTGGTATGGCTGTTGCAGTTGAAGTCAAATTTGAAAATGTACAGTAATTCGCTGCATTGCATTTAGATTTAGATGTTGTTTCAGATTCAGTGTCTCCCCCCCCCCCACCCCTCACATATTTATAATTTTGAGCATTACAACCAAAGCTTGAGTGATTGTAATCAGTGTTTCTGCAGAAAGACTAAGGTCATGTGTTTTGCCTGTATAGATTATGATATGCCATTTCTCTAAATACAAAAATGCTTTTGTATGTATTCTGTTAATAGACGGAAATCATCTCTATGGCAATTTCAATATTAGCAATAAGAGCAATATTACACACTATTTGTTAACATGATAGATTTATACAATATTAAAGGTACAATTCATTCAAAAATGAAAACAGTAATAGTCATTTCAAACCTGTAAAACTTTATACCTAGGGTATATACAGGATATTTAGAAAAATGCTTTTCCATGGTCAGTGATCACACGGTAGGCTTTGTTTATCAACATTGCAACATTATAAATATATTCAGACATGTTCTGCAGAAGACAGAACCTCAGAAACAGGTTGAGAATGAGAATCAGTAAATGGTTTTGCATGGTTATGGGATATTACACCATCTAACATTCTTTGTACACTTGTGTTTGTATTTAAAAATGTTTCAAGTATTTGCAGTCTTTTAGCACTGATGCTCAGAAAGCACTGGGCAAATAAACCATATTATTTTGTAGACTTCTCCACTTCACAAATGTTTGCTGCCATTTCTTCAAAACACAAACATATTTTTGGGGTGAACTATCTGTTAATTTTCTTGCTTCTTTGTTTGTGTGAAGTAATGAATGTCTCATATGGTTTTCTTAATATCATAGCTGAAAGTTTCTGTTGTTTTCCTTGCAGGGGTGTGATCTTCAAGGGCACCACCATTGGCATGGCTCCGCTGGAGGGCATGTGCAGTCACGAGAACTCAGGCGGCATCAACGTGGTAAGAAAGCGTGCAAGGCTTGCATCTGGATCAGGCTGTAAACACTGTGCGTACAGAGTTTGTGTCTGTGTACAGCTCATGCAGGGATTTGATAAAGTGATCAATAGCTCCCACACACCTGATTAGCCTTTTATTGGCTCTATTACTTTGTGTGGCGCGAGAGGAGCACTTTGCTGAATACTAATGATGGGTGAAGCGTTTCCTCTGGATATTATACATGGATGGGGTCATTCTACATTACATCAATATAGCCTGCTTAGTCCTATACTGAGATCAATGAGGTACATGAAAACCTCTTTTTTGATGCATTTTAACAGTGGTTGGATATTACATCGGAAGAGTCTGGAGCATTAAGGCTGACCTACCAAACTCAGATCAAGTCTAGTTGAGTATTCAATATACAGCAGGTTACATTCACACAGCAGCAAAGTTTCCATAGTAGTATGTTATATATATATATATATATATATATATATATATGTGTTTTTTTTTTGTTTTGTTTTTTATAAAGTGGGAGAAATATTATTTCAGACTTTAGCTGCGTCAAAATTTCGAGGCTAAATCCTTCAAAGGCCGCATTCGAAGGCCAATTTCGTCATTGCGAAACGATGAAGGTTGTCCCAATTTGAAGGCTCCATCAAATGCATCCTCCTAATGCATCCTTCGTTTCCCAGGCAGTGAAGGATTTCACTGATGGATTCTTCGAGGCTCAGACTATACCAAGAGTCATGTCAGTCTCTTTTTTTAATGTTACGTCTTTAAATGTAAGTATTGCATATCAGTTTATTTGGATCTTAAAAAACAAATGAAGAGTCCAGATCCAAAAACCTCTCAGAAGTGCTGTCTGAAGTTTTCGTCTAAAATTAGCATTTTTTCTCTTTCTTCTGATTAGTTATTAAACTTTAAACACAATGAAAATAACCTGTTTTTTTTGCCATAAGAGTACAATTACTGAACCTACACACAACAAGCTGAGAAAAAATGCTAATTTTAGACAAAAAAAATTCAGATGGCACCTGAAGGTTTTTGATTCTTAACTCTTCATTAATGTTAAAAATGCATATTTCGTTAAGATTATTAAATTATTTTAGATATAGTTTATACTGTTAATATGCACATAGACCAAGGTGAACATATGTAGACAAGTGTTAGATATCTGTTTTGTTTTCAGACAGTTTAATATCCCTTTAATACCACTTTCAAAAAACTCAAGTATAAATGTCACTGCCACTTGTCAACGTCAGGTGTCAAAGTTGCTAGACGACGAGATCAATCCATCATAAGCTAGACTGTCCAAAATTCACATTGTTCCTTTGTTTAAAAAATTATTATTCTGTTAAATAAAAAAATATGCCATTTCCAGTAATTGATTGTAAAACAAAATATAGTTGCCAATGTTTCAGGTATTTTAGAGTAAAATAATGTTGCTTGTATGTTTTATAACCTATATATGGACATTTCATTAAGTTACATAATGTACCAGTGTGTTTTAAGTTTGCTTTGTACCTTAAAAAACTTTTGAAAACTATCATAATAACACAGGTAAAGCAAAATGATGATTTAGTTCATTGT
This sequence comes from Danio jaintianensis, assembly GCA_903798115.1. Lineage (NCBI taxonomy): Eukaryota > Metazoa > Chordata > Actinopteri > Cypriniformes > Danionidae > Danio > Danio jaintianensis. The sequence goes on along the minus strand of CAIGQV010018273.1, from coordinate 3,871,998 downwards.
AAGTGGCTTTCCAAAAATTATGGCCAATAGTCGTGTGGATATTATGCAGAACAGAACAAAAACACATCAGTAAAACACAAAATAATACAATCAACATAGGCCTAATAACAGTATATTGCATTATATAGTACATTACTGATTACAAACACGAGTAGAAACAAACATGTTTTGCACAGGGACAATTTAATTCTCTTTTATTGATATCTAGTACTTTCCACTTCTAAAATGTTTTGTATTTTGTATCTATTTATTTTAGATGTAAAAATACATACAATATGAAATATTTGCAATTTTTTTTTTACTGTAAATTTTTACTGTATAGTTCATTTACAATCAGCAAGCTTTTACTGTAGCATTTGTAGTGACAAATAATTTTGCAATGCATGCTAGACGTCATGTATGGTCTTGTCCAGGACAGTAGTTGAAAAAAACAACAACAACTCTTATCTAATACAGCCTCCTGCCTCCAAGTGCCTTGGGACCAGTTTGACAAGAAAACATGGTTCTATAAGGAGACATTTTGGAGATAGAAAATCCATAAAGAGAATTAATTTGTAATACAACTGCATGACATATTTCAACAGTGATGTTACGGTGGAGATATGATCAGTGCCAGCTGTAAAAATCAACACTGCATGCCCTTTCCAGAGCTATCTGTTTGTGCTCCTTTTTCTGGAAATATGTTTGAGTGTGTGCTTGTTGTCACAGTATGAAGATAAAATAAAGGCCATTCTACTTGCCCCAGCCTAGGTACTTAAATTACCACCTGCAGGTCAAAAAAAACAACATCCTCTACAATTTATGGCATCATTGCAACATAACAAAGATGCCTTTGGAGATCAGAGATGTCCTCTGGGTTTCTACCGCCATTTACCTACTGCTGTATTGTGGCACAGCAACATTAAAAGCCTGTGGGCTACAAATAGCCTTTATGTCCAATTTAACTCATAAAATATAATTAATCTAGCGTATGGCAGTGAGAGCGGCACATACTCTAATCCCGTATATTAAATTCATCATTTTAGACAGACTCCTAAAGCAGGGCTCAAACAGCTATTATTATGATGTTTGTTGTGGCTGCTAGATTAAATGATCTTTTCTTTCAGGACCATTCTGAATTGCCCATTGGGGCGGCTGCCACCATGGCACATGAGATCGGCCATAACTTTGGCATGAGCCATGACCATGAGGGCTGTTGTGTGGAGGCCACTGCTGAGCAAGGTGGATGTGTGATGGCGGCAGCTACAGGGTAAACACTAATGTTCTTCTGCATTTGCAGTATACTGATGCCTTTAGCAGATACTTCCTTTTATAAATAACCCGCAATGCAGAGCATAAATCATGGTAATTACAGAAAGCCTGCTAATTACAACCCTGGAGCACTTGCAAATAATTTTAACTTCTAATCATGTCACTAATAAACTAAGACATGGTCAGGATGCCACTGTACAAGTACACACTTAGTTGCTAATGATGAGTTCATAAGGATCAGTCGAGCATTAGTAGTCTCCACTTCAAATTGCACGCCTACAGACCATTCGATGACCATCTGATGTTTCACTACCACTTTATTTCAGTAAGAACACATACAACTGTTTTTAGCACTGATAATATTTGCTTGACTTTTTGCAATACATGAGAATGTAGCGAGTAAAAAAAGGTACCCTGTACATCAAGTCTGTTAAGGTGTCATCTGTTATGTCATTGCATGATAGACTTAGGATCAAATTCCATCATTTCAGTGATACAGACTAAAAGATCTAAAAGTTATGTGGATATAAAGGCATGCTGAGAGCCATTCTGAAACACTGATTTACAGATAGAAGGGCAGGGGCGTGAAGATATGTCAAGTGGTTTCAGCACACCTGTGGTGCCATGAAGTTGGAGAAATGTTCTGAGAGATTTGGTATAAATGGAGAACAGCAGGGGACCCATGACCGAGCCCTGAGGAACCCCAGTGCTGAGAATATACTGTTAAGCAGTTTTCAGCTGGATGAGAAGTTAACAAAACATAAACTGAATGGAGGAAGAAAACTGCTGCCATGAGATCAAAAAGTGGCTGAAAAAAGCGTATTATTTATAGGGAAGTATAGTTGTTCAGTAGAATGAATTGTTTTGAAGCTTGGATGGGCTGAAGTGGATTAAGTGGTCTACTGATCCTGGTACCCCTGCAGTAGAAGAATGGTAAGATAGGAGATCTCTTGGAATACAGTGCAGGAAAGTGTTTTTACTTACCGTTTGTTTTTTGTTTTTTTACTTATTTCTCATCACTGCAGTTGCGTAAAGGTATATTTACCATTGCTCTGTGGAATTTCATTGCATTGTAATTATGAAGGTCAAAATATTCTCCATCCAATGTTCAAGAATCAAGACCAATACAAAAGCTATTTGGGTTTTATAGTGACTTCTGTGTAATCTGCTCCTTATGTTTCTCAGCATTATACGCAATGGACATCTTTCCTTTTTGTACACATAATATTGCTGAAATCTGGCTAATTTGACTTGCTGACTGCACCTTAACTTACCCATTTTCATTAGAGCACATTTAGTTTTGAATCATTTTATGCACACCAATGATATATTTTCCTTTCTAAAATGCTCTGCAGGCACCCATTCCCAAAAGTCTTCAGCCGCTGTAGCAAAAAAGACCTGGACAACTACTTCCAGAAGGGAGGAGGAATGTGCCTGTTCAACATGCCCAACATGAAGGATCTGGTCGGGGGCAAGAGGTGTGGAAACGGCTTTGTAGAGGAAGGGGAGGAGTGTGACTGTGGAGAACCAGAGGTGATTTGTGCCTAAATGAATTATTGAATGAAATTACTTATTGATTTAGAGAATATTGAGTCAGACCAATCATGAATTAGTCATATTTTTTTCCCTCTGAGAACAATGAAGAAATACATGTAATAAATCAAAATTTGATCGTTAATATGAATTACCATTGATTAGGCATTTATTGTTTATTCATGGAATGCTTGATATATTAATGCAAGGTATTATTTGATTATTTTTACTGTGACAGTCTCTGCCTAACCAGCACAAAGTTTTCGTTTACCATATGGAAGGTAGACACATAAATGTTAGCAAAACTACAGCAGAAAAATGGTGTTGTACCAAAGAGTGACAGATGAAAGCTAATTGCGTTTTTTTATGTTTGCTTGCATGTCTGTGTGTGTATGTGTGTGTTAGAGAGAGAAAAAGAGGAGCGTCCCACCTTGTTGCAAAGCTATGTTTGACAGGCTGTCAGTGCGCATATAATGGCTGGGTGATTTGCCATCTGGTGCAGGTAGACTGAGGTAGCGTCTGTAACTCCTAGTCAATACATAAACACCTGGGCTACAGTTCTGGATGATACCTGCTGCCAGTACCACATTCGATGAAACAATACCTCAGCAGTTACCTTGCAGAAAAGGCTTATTTGCAGCATAGAACTGAAAGCTGTTATCATATACTTTTATTCCGACCTTTTAATCCAAACCAGCATCTGCCGGCCCTCTCTATTTACATAAAAATAGATTTAACAGTGCAGGCCTGTCCTGCATGCAAGTCTTTTATTTAATTATAATTACTGATTCACACCATTTATTTATTTCAAGTGTGACAATCATAGCTGTCAGTTGCACTTGATGCTCTGAAAATGTATGAAGCAGAAATTATGTTGATGTGTGTGTTTATGTGAGACAGAGAAAGACTATGTGTGTATGTAGAGCATATATGTGTGTTGTTTCCTTCTCATTAAACACCCTAAAAACATCACACACACACAAACACATTTCCTCCCCTTCCTATATTCATTATAAGCTGTATGGTATAATTATTGGGCATCAGACGCCTCCACGCTGTGTATATCAGTGTCACACGTCAAGCGTTTTTATATGCATTTTAGGTCCTGTGCAATTTCTCTTTTTGGTTTATTCTTCTATGCACTTTAATTATAGCATGCAAGCAGCTGCTATGTGCAAGCATATACAATGGTGGCCAAATTTATTAGAACACTTCGCATATTTAAAAGGGTTAATTTTTTTTGTAGAAATATTTATTAGAACATCCATACAACAAATAAAAAATATATAAAGTCTTCATTATACTCTATAAACAATAGAATAGAGCCATCTTAGGGAGAAGAGAGGCCTGTCATTATCACACAATCCCATTACTTCACAGAATTAAAAGGAAAGTCTTTGGCTTTCAGTTGCAGAGGGCATGGGAGAACATTAGTGTTGAAGTTCTCAGGATACTGACACTATACCAGAGAGATGTCCTGCATACCAGAAGTGTGACATAGCGAATATTACAGTTAAAAAAGGATATAAACAGTATGACTAATTTCATCTGATATTTGTTGTCCTCAGTGCAACCATCTGCGTGTTTCATGAACATTATGACATTAAGTCATGTTTTGCAGGGGAAAAAAATTCAATATTTTTTACATCTGTTTTGGACAATCTCATTTGTACATTTTAGTATGATTTGTTCATGCTCCACTGAGGGGTAGGATTGGGGTTTGTGGGCATGCCTCCATTTAAAAATTATTAGAATTTGTACGAATTAGGCATTTTTGTGTGTGTGTGTGTGTGTGTGTGTGTGTGTGTGTATGCAATTTCTTTGCAATTTGACTTGCTCTGAGAGTGGCTGACCATGTAAGTTGAAGGCCATATGTTGATTTCCTTTGGTAGCCTTTTTAGAAGTGCCTTATGTGTGTTTTTTTTATTTTTTATATATATATATATATATATATATATATATATCTCCCGCAGGAGTGCACCAATGATTGCTGCCACCCCAGCAATTGCACTTTGAAGGTGGATGCACAGTGTGCCCACGGGGTCTGCTGTGAGGACTGCAAGGTGCATAACTATTTATCTGTCTATTTATCTATTTATTTATTAATTTTCTCTCCTGCTTCTTCCCTCTTTCACTCCAACTCTGCTCTCAGTTCTCATTTAGTATGTTTTATATATAAGTGGTCGAGGCTTAGCAGGTTACCCCTGCCCTGTTAAACACTGGTTATGTCTTAACCACAGAATCTGTCCGCAAAAGTCATCTTTTTTTCATTGACGAGGTTTCAAACTAGCTGTGTATTCTGAAGAAATTAGATTTCTGCTATTACAACATTATGCATACATTACTACATCATATTCATTCTTTCATTTGGTCACACTGTTCAGTATATTGTTTCAGCATCGATATCGCAATATGTGAATCTGCAACAGTCACATCGCAGGATCTGCAATGTCAACATTTACAGATTTGACATTTTATTACTGAATATCTCTACTTCAATATCGTTAGACTCCACCAAAAACCATAAGTGCTGTTCATTTCATTTTTATCTTTGTTTTATTGTTTTTATCTGTGCTTTCAATTTATTTTGTATATATTTGGATTATTTGTTTAGATTTAAATGTATGCAGATGCACGATCATCCCAATTGATGTGTAATTATGAATTCTTTACAAATAGTTTTTAAGTCCTCTTGAGAAATTATATTAATATCGCAATATATATTGCAGAAAAACGTGAGATTTTTTCCAATATCGTGAAACCCTACTTTTCATTAAAGTTCCATTTGCTAAGTTTAGTTAATCAAATGTACAGTATTACCTAACATGAATACACAAATATTAATTTCAACATTTAATAAAACTGTATTAAAATCAAATATTGTTAGTGTATCAATAGGTTATGTTCTCTGAAGTCTGCTTATCATTTTACTTGCGCTACTTTATCTGTTGCTCAGATTTGATCCTAGTAAGGGATTTACAGTAGTCGTCATCTATGTTTCTGCATTCTAGAGAAGCACCAGCGGCTACACTTTCATATCACCATGTTCTCTGTATGTAGTTTGCCCACCACCTGCTCTCTTCTTCTTTCATCAAAGTCCTCCAGTCTTCTTATCGTGCCCTCTGCCCACAGCTGAAGCAGGCCAGCACCATGTGCCGTGGACCAGCCGGTGCCTGTGATCTGCCGGAATACTGCACAGGAGGCTCTCCTTACTGCCCCTCCAACGTTTACCTCCTGGACGGGTCATCATGTCAGTATGGCCGTGCCTACTGCTATAATGGCATGTGTCTGACCCATGAACAGCAGTGCCTGCAGCTGTGGGGTTACGGTAAGATACATGCTGGCCGTGTGCCTTTAGTTTTCGGGGAAATTACATTTGAAAGTTATTTTATGAATTCAAAATTAAAATTAAAATGGTTGGTGGTCTACATTACTGTTTAAGAGGTTGACAAGATTTTTGTTTTAGTTAATTGTTTTTTTTTTCAGCATGAATGCACTAAATAAATCAGTAAGGTCATTAATGATGTGTAATATGACATGTAATGTTATGAAATATATCTATTTTACTGTTCTTTTTTTTTCATCATAGAATCCTGAAACATGTATCTCAGTTTCCACAAACATATATGGCAGCACAACATTAAATTAAAAATTTCATTAAAAATGATAATAATTTTTTTAAATTGCCCAATTTAAATATAAAACAATTATTTAAAATTGTAAATTATTGCTGTGTATATTGGATTAAATAAATGCAGCCTTGGTGAGCATAAAATATTTATCTAAAAAATATATCTATATGTATCGTTCTGTTTAAATAATGGTACAACATGATGACTTTCATTATATATCATGTAATTCCAATGTATTTCAGATAATATTCAGTTTATTTCCATGTTTCAAAAAATATTTTTTATGTTTCAAAATAATAATATTTAGATTAAATTGAATATTTTGATCATTCTTTCTTATTGAATGCTCATTTATACCGAAAAAAAAATCTGATGCCAAACATCTCTTTTAATTCCCTAAACCCAGCTTTCAGAATAATGTTTTAATCCTAATAAACCCTTCAGTGTTTAGTCAGCAGTGATGATCAAATAGTGCTTGATGTTGATTATTTAGTGAGAGCTCGTGGCGTTTGGCTGTACACCTCCAGTGTGTTCTGGGCTCGTGTCCAGTCAGCCTCTTTGGCTGTCAAACAGACAGATCACAGCAAATGTACTTTGTCATTTGAAGGGTGAGGGGATGTTGACATGTTTGATGGTCTCTGCGTGCAACAGATATTATCATAGTCAATAATTGAGCAGCTAATTTTTAATCGTGTAACCATTGAATTATTTGTAACATAGCATGATTTTAAAAATGCCATTAGTAGCATATACATGTTTTAAATACTTTTGCTCAAAATATTTCCACTTGAATTTATTACATTATCTCTAATGAAGAAATAACTGGCATGAAGCCAGTAGAGTCATGTTTACTCTATGGCTCTGTTTTGAGACCCTGACTGTTATTGACATTTCTCTGAGATAACGTGTGTTTAACAAAATAATTGGATCTGTCCAGGTGCACAGCCAGCGCATGACGCCTGTTTTCAAGATGTCAACGCGGCGGGAAACGCCTTTGGAAACTGCGGCAAGGACAGTCATGGCAACTACATGAAGTGTGAGAAGAGGTGAGGTGCTACTTCAAGTATTTCAAGCAGCTGGATATATAAGCAATATACAGTTTCTGTCAAAGAACTTGCTGACCTGAAGGGAAATCTGCAATTTCTGCAAGTAGCAATTCGGTCTCCGACTTCTTTAAAACTGTTACAGCACAGTTATTTCTCTTGTGACTTCACCTGTACATTAAGAAGAACAAACTAATACATTAAAAAGAACAAGCGAATGTATTAAAAAGCAAAAAAAAGAAATAATCTAACAAGTTTAGGGCAACAGCACTTCAGCAGACTCAGCAGTTTTTAAATTTGACAAAGTTGTATAAGGTGAAGCTATTTTTTCAGCTTATTCGTCATTCTCAAAACCAGCGTGATTTTTAAGATGAGATTTTCTTTCGATCAGACTGTTATCTAATTTGCTTTTCCCATGGCTGACTTTATGCTGAAATGGCTGCGAGCAAAGATGACTGGTGATTGAGAACTTTCCATCTCTCATGTCAAATCTGCCAACAGTGATGCCAAATGCGGTAAGATACAGTGCCACAGCGCTGCCAAGAAGCCAAAGGGAACCAATGCTGTGTCCATAGACACCACCATCCGGACAGACGGCATTGAGGTGAAGTGCCGGGGCACCTTTGTTTACAGCACTCAAGATGGGCAGGGCGATCTTCCAGACCCTGGGCTTGTCATGACGGGCACCAAGTGTGGAGAGAGGAAGGCAAGTATAATCTTTTTTTTTTATTCGTTTATTTAGTTGATTCAATATGTATATTCAATTTGTAGCTTTTTATATAGATCTTAACTTTTGGTATTAAACTTAATTAGGAGTGTATTATTCAGTGGAGACATGTCTTCAGAATGTTTCACAGTGGTTCACTAAATAAATATTTCATTAATGTATTAATTAAATGAATGTCTTGCATGGAAGTGTTAATTTATTCTGGTTTTCCTTTCCTTCAGGTGTGCAAAGATCGGCGATGTCAAAATGCCTCTTTCACTGAACTAGAATCCTGCATTGCCCGTTGCCATGGACATGGAGTAAGTAATTATATATATATATATATATATATATATATATATATATATATATATATAAGACGAGTAGGCCACAACAATAAACTGTATGCAATCACATCCATATCACAAAGCTACGAGTATGCATTTATACAACTGTTTGATGACACAAGTGGGTAGATCAATAAGAAACAACCACTGAGTGTTTTTAAAAAAATCCATGTGTGAGGAACTACTTTTTTCTTCTAGAGATTTAAATCTCAAGGCAAACCTTCATTACTAATTTGAAAACATTGCTTTAAAGGTCATTTCAAAGGAAAAATGAGCTGCTTTATTGATGTTAATAGCTTATTGTATTATGTGTACTATTATGAGTGAGAGAGACTGACTGATTACCTGATTATCTGACTGATTATTCTTCAGGTCAGTCCTATGTTTACAATAAAACATAATTAATGTTAATTGGTTAATGTCTGCTGTAAATAGTGATCTTTCTCTGAGTTTATATACAGTGCTCAGCATAACTGAGTGCAGCCCATTTTAAAAATGAATATTTTTATCCATTTCTCAGTGAATATAGGTCATATTTTTTGGTGCATTTGAACAAAACTGATTTATTAAACGGAAATATTTATTAAATTATATTTTAGTCACTAAACGTCTTTAGAAATAGAAATATAATACATTTAAATTCAAGCGAAATATTGCTAAAAAAAATAATTAGAGACTACACAATTTCAACAGAATTGTATATATTTTTTGTTTCTCTTAAATTTTGCACATTTTAAACATTTTTATTTCAGATTTTTCCCAACATAAATTTGGGATACTCATTTTTAGCCTGTTATCATAAGTTATTTTGTTAGATTGGCTCTAGATTTGGCTTCAGCACTGACTAATCTAATGTATATGCACAGATATAATAATGTAGATCATCCAATAGAAAATATTAATTTAAAAGATAGATTTGTGAGGGGTATACTCATTTATGCTGAGCACTGTATTTCACCGTAGTATACTTTCATGACAACTGTGGCTCAAGCATTTATTGTCTGGGCTTTGTTGAAAGTAAAAGTAACACCACCTTATTTTGTCAAATTTAAAAATTCTTTGCTTCAGGCTCACCTATAAAGACTCTCTTCTTTACACCTAATGATGTAACAATGTAATCTGCACTGAATTGGACATTTCATATCATTTAAAAAATAGCTTATGCTTAAAAGAAGACACATATTATGCAAGTTTGCTTATCATGTTTTAACTCTCAAGCATCCATTGGGCAAAATCTTTTTATTTAGATTTTTTTTTTTTAATAGTTTCCTTAATCTGAGCAGTTCTTGGTTGGTAAACTAACTTGGTTAGTTTACCATCTGAGCAAAGAATAAAAGAGGACTCGAATCAACAATGTTAATTGGTTGAAAAATAAATCACCTTACTGTTACCCTTTGCCCTAAAATGAGCACCCATAAGAAACAAATGGGAAATACTAAAATTCAATTATTTTTTTTGCCCATCAAACAACAGTCATCAAAAATACATAAATTAATATATTTATTTTTTTAAAGACTGTGATATAACATTGGTTTTAAAAAAATGGGTTTATACAAGAGACAGTGGAGTATAGATATTAGTGCTGATATTTTTGCAGTGTAACAGTATTTGTTATTTAACATTTGTAAATGCTGCAAAATGAAACATACCCTCGCTACTCTTAAATTTTGGCTGTACAAATGCTATATTTTAGTATTGCTTTTCACTTTGAGTCTCTCTTTAACCCAGAGTTACTCATTCACTGGATTTCACACCTGTAAATCCTTTAAAACCGCCCTCTGGGACGCTCATCTCCCGACACATACTGCGCCTCTAATAAAAACCAAGGCTTTTCTTATATTAGCCCAGCTAGAGCATTCGATTTGTGTATTTTCTGGTCAAACAGTTGTAAACAGCATTCAAGCCGTATAAAGTCAAATTGTGTCTGTCTTAATCCGTTTGGCCTCCCCCTGTCACTCTCTTTTGTCAGCTTTTCTTTTATTTCTTTATGTCTTGCTTATTTACCCAGTGGCTTTTCAAAAGGGCAGCCAAATACGACAGGTCTTTGAGGGGAGATTAGAGATTCAGAAAGTGCTTTTCTATTAGTCATTTGCATTATCATTTGATTCATATTGATTGTATGGTTTAGGGAAGTGTGGATGGAGAATAAAGTGAGTGATTGTGGTATTTGCACACAGCACATTTTCTCTCCATTCCACTGTTCCTGTCTTGCCTCTGGGTTAGATTGAAGCGTGTAAAATATTCTGTGTTAAAAGAAATTCCATTAAGATGAAAGGCTGTATATTCTGTATTTGCCCTATACTCTAAAAGACGTGACGAAAAACCTTCCCTGCTATTGCAGCAATGAAAGTGCAGATAGGTAAACGACTATTGATGCTGATACTATTGATGATTAAAAAAACTAAAACTTACTTAAGAAAAAGTATAAACCAAAAATAAAGAATTTAGCGTGAATTGTAATTGACAGGATTTTATAAAAGAATAATCTGGCCATCTTTTTGTTCAGCTGAAGTGATAACGGAAATCCAAAATCATTCTAAATTTGTTCTAAAATCATTTTTTTTAAAAGTGCGATTCAGAGAAAAATCTCTAAAGGAAAATCTCTGTCTCATCTTCCAGATGTGACATTTATAAATAGCAAATGATCTCTATTTTGAACCCCTATTTTGCATTATAAAAGGTCATATTTTGGTTTTGGGGGTCTCCAACAACAGGCTGATATGCATGCAAGCGCAAAAAACACTTTCATTGTCTTATAATATGCATTTATTTTTACCTAATTATGTCTGTTGTGATTGGACGACTGGGTTCAGCGCGAAACTGAGAGAAACGCCCACGCTATGAAGTAGCACACAGAGTACGTGACAGCCCAATGCAGGAATGCAATAAAGCAATGCAGTTAAACACCAGCATATTACTCTACTCTTAACCCTAACCCCAAGTAATAACAACGACACACATTCAGTACTAAAAGTGGCAAAAGTTGAACTATTTTGAAAATTGACTGTGCCACTCATGTGTAGGAACAGCTGATGTTGGCCATAGCAATGACAAACGGCAGTAGATTGCGAGTTCAGAAACGCATTTAAATCGCTAAAGGAAGAAGCACGCATCGAGTTTTTAACATGGTTTTGGATGCAAAATATGTGAAAAGCCCCATAAAGATTTAACCTGAGAGATACATTACAAGCACTGATCTATAATAGATAAGTGATTACAAGCCGGACAGGGCGATTACAAGTTACAACACACAATTAAACACACATTTTGCAAACTACACAAAACGAGGCACCAACTTTAATTACACTTACATGTTATTATCCGGAGGAAGAAGAAACTGGTCCATATGAACTATAACAGTTACTGACAAAGTCCCTGTCAAAGTCTGATAAAGTCCCATACATAATAGTCTCTGCTGCTCCTTCCTTTAATTCGGCTGACGAGTCCCGCGCTGCAGTGTAGGTTATTGTATCAAAAATCAGAAATATGACAGGAACAAACACAGCACTAGGTTGGCTATACTGTGGTATTGTTGTGAAAATGAACTTTAACCCTTTATTGCCCGCAGCTGAATCTCCATCAGTCAGTGATCGTCATCTTCGTGTCATGATCAATCCCTTGATCCCCTGCATTCTGCTAGTGTCTGAAGGAAAAGACGCGTTCACGTTTTTATCGGAACCGGCACTTTATATTTAGTGATGTACTGTAACGACGTCGATGCATTCGAGCAAAAGATCCGGACCCAACACGATTCATTTATTCGACTATGAGTCTACTATTTCGTTAAAGAATCAATAGTTTTAAACATGGTGCACTTTCAGATTTAAACCTCATCTGGATGTTTTCATTCACTTAGAGCTGTGCTACACACTACATGGAAGGTCATTTTCAAAAACCCATAATAGGGGCTTTTTAATTGTGTGCAACTGACTGCTGTCTGATCTCCACCTTGTAAACAGCCCTTAATTAATATCGTTATGATATAAAAGAGCACACACCAACATCCAAATTTCTTTGCTTGAGAATGACGAGCACAAAAAAATGAATAAAACTTGAAAATTGAGGTCTCGTGTGTTGAGGTTAAGGTTCTGCATAGACTATTAAAGAAAAAAAAAAAAGAATCAATTTACGATTATGATCATTGGTTTAAAAAATACGGCATGCCGTTTGGCATATATAATATATAATAAACTATTTTGTGATTCCCCAATTAAATATTTATCCACCACTTACTGGTGGATTCACTTTCATTTCAGCATTAAGTATTGTTATGAAAAGTATCTAAATTAGAAAGATTGTATTTAAAACATTAATCTGATAGCATTAGTCATGCCATTGTAATTGTAGTGTAAATTACGTTGTGGTATTTTATCAAGCTATTTCTTCAGATGAATTTGAAGTGTTCTAGTATTGAATTGGTCTCGTTCTGCTATGCTCTTCGTCTTTTATTGGTCTCAAGCCCTCAAAGTCTTGGTCTCAGTTTAGGTGGTCTTCACTACAACACTACATACTACTGACCTGGTTATTACCCTGTTTATGTAATAACTATACTGTAAGTACATGTGCGTATGTACATGCGAAACAAGGTTGTAAAATAAAGTGCTGCTATCTGCTTGTTAAGTCGTGATGTATCGGTGACGTATGGAATACTGTTCGTTTATGACCACCTTTTAGTCATATCACACATGAAAGTGAATTTTATATCAAATTATATATTATATATTACAAATTATAAGTGTACATGTCATCCTCTGGACTTGCTGCATCACAAATACCAAAATTTTAACAATTTATAAAAAATGTATCACTTTCTGGCCATCTGATATTAGGCATGGATATACATATTGCGATCGTGATTTTCAAGAGTATTACATCGCTTTGTAAACGTTCATTATTACCATTTCACGAGTCTCCTCATACAGTTTGATAGAGCGCTTGGACCCGGAAGCGTGACATCACACTTAACAAGCGGATAATAACAATTCAGAGATTCTACTTACATCTTGTTTTCCATCTACTGTATATCAGAAGTAGACATATTCAGATGCAGGCCTGCAGTGCAGTCACACCAAAATTTTCCAGTGTAAATACTCTTTTATTTAGCACTAAAGTGCTGTTTTGCATGCAGGTGTGTAACAGTAATGGGAACTGCCACTGTAGCCGTGGATGGGCTCCCCCCTTCTGTGAGAAAGTGGGTCTCGGGGGAAGTGTGGACAGTGGACCTGTGCAGTACGACAGTGAGTTCACCTTCAACTTTCACTGCACATATGCCTCCACTCTCGCTCTTCTTTAATCTGTCTTATAGATAGATTTATCTGAGATTTTATCACTTGTGCACTCTCTCTCTCTCTTCGCACTGTCCCTTTCTTCCTCACACCTCTTATCAGATTTCACCTTGACCATTAATCTCTACAGTTCAGCTTTTCTTCCTAGAACTCAAGGCAATGATATCTTTGCTGTGTTGAAATATTTCAAGTGCAAATCTAAGCATTTCTAAATGTAATACTCACTCTTTGCATTTACTGCCGTCAACAGTTTCATGAAGAGACTTTCTTTTGAACAAAAGGTTCTTTAACCTAATAAATAATAATAATACTGCATTACAATTTATAGAATAATGGTATTTATAGTTATATATAGGTATATATAGTGTTTATAGTAGTGTAATATAATAGTTTGTAATACTGTTTTATAAAAATAGGATGTGGAGTAGTAAGCAATATTACACGAGTAGCAGTGCGTTGTGGCTGTATATCGGGACTGGTGGGAGGCGTGCGTTGGCTCGAGGCCGCAGGCCGAGTGTCTTAGTGTACCACCAGTGACGATATACAGCCATAATCGCACTGCTACGAGTGTGATATTGCGTTTATACAACAGTTCGACGGCATAATCGTGTGTATAAAAAAGAAAATCAAACACGGAGAGTTTCAAAAATCCTTTTGTATGAGGAAGTACTTTCTTCCACCATTCCTTCACATCTGCAGCTGACGTCAGAACAGCAGAAGCCGTTACTAATTCACCAACGTCACTTTAGAGCTAGTATTTGAATGATTCTCTTGCGTAATGTCTAAAGTGATGACAAAACAGGTGATTTTGCTGACATTTTAAGATTATAAGGTTGAACGGCATGAAATGCCATCAGTCTACAGAGATTTCCCAGAATTTCTCTGTTGCAATCGGGATTTCCCAATAATTAACCCCAAAAAGCCAAACCAAAGCAAACACTGCCAGATTACTATGGTATAAATACAGCACTACAACATACAAAAGAGAGAGATAGACTTAGAATGTCACTTACCTGATTTATAATTATTTGATCGGCTGTAATTTTGAAATTTTTTCAAAAAAGGAGTTTTTCTCCTCTAAGGACTTATTATTATAAAATATACAAAGTGTAGTAATATATATTAAGTAGTGATATTATCTCGCTATAATTAATTTATGGTGTCAGTAATACTTTTTTAAAAAGCAATCAATACGTTCATTATATTGATCAAAAGCAATTACTTTTAGAGTAACTTTAAAATAGATTTGTTTTAACAATCTTTGTGTAAAAGAATAATGAAGAAAAAAAAAATCTGGGTTTTCATAAAAACACTTAATAATAATAATAATAATAATTAATAACACAAAGATTTATATTAATAATAAAAAAGACTTCAAATGAAATAATAAAAACATAAATTAAAAATTACAAATAATTTTAAAATTCAAATGAATTTTAAAGAATCATGTAATACAATGGAATAATGGCTGCTAGAAGTTCAGATTTGCTGTTACAGGTATAAATGACATGTTATACCTGACACTTTATAACTGTTATATAAAAATATTATAAAACAGAAAACCGTTATTTTACATTTTATTAATGTTTGCAAAATAAAAAAACTAGTTATAAAAAAAGTCAAAGTCATCTTTACTGTTTCATACAATCAGCCACGTGTACAGACATATAGAGAATTAAAATTACAAGACTTCGACAGGTGAGCATGAGAGCATTATTTCATTAAAAAACATTAAAAAAAAAAAAAAACCATTTAAACAGTAGTGTAAATATTACTGGTTTCCAAAATCACTGTACTTAAACACACTTTTGAAAATAAAAGGCTTAATTGTTTGGCAATCTGGCGTCACGGTGGCGCAGTGGGTAGCACGTTCGCCTCACAGCAAGAAGGTCGCTGGTTCGAGCCTCGGCTGGGTCAGTTGGCATTTCTGTGTGGAGTTTGCATGTTCTCCCCGTGTTTGCGTGGGTTTCCTCCGGGTGCTCCGGTTTCCCCCACAAGTCCAAAGACATGCGCTATAGGTGAATTGGGTAGGCTAAATTGTCCGTAGTGTGTGTGTGTGAATGAGTGTGTATAGATGTTTCCCAGTGATGGGTTGCAGCTGGAAGGGCATCCGCTGCGTAAAAACATATGCTGGATAAGTTGGCGGTTCATTCCACTGTGGCGACCCCAGATTAATAAAGGGACTAAGCCGAAAAGAAAATGAATGAATGAATGAATGTTTGGCAATCTGAAAATAAGTAGGTCAAATAAAAAATTCAACGCTAATATTCCTTCCTATTCATGCGTCAGACTGGGAATTGAAGGTCAAGTTGCACTGCATTAACTGGCTACATGCTGCCAGTTTTAGAAATGCTGGGTACTATACTAAAAAAGTAATGTGATGGTGTGCTATTTTGAAAGCAGCCATAGAAGTTATTATAGCACAGAGTGAATACAGCGCGCACAAGATCTATTATTCAGAGTGGCAGATATTTGGCAAGCACTTCTCTTTGTGTTTGCTGTTGACCCTTGTATAACAGTAGCTGTACGTTCTATATCTGTCCTCAGGTCAGGTGGGATTGGTTGTCGGGCTGCTCTTTGCTTTTCTAGTGCTTCTCCCTGCTGTACTTATTGCCTTCTACTGCGTCAAGATGAAAAGCTCCTACTACCACAAGTGGAGGAAACAGAGAGAGAAGAGCAAAGCCAGCAGGTATTACTGTAGCCACACACAAATACACACACATACTTGCATATATGGTTTATGAGGACTCTCCATAGGCGTAATGTATTTTATACTGTCAAAATTGCTACCCCTACTCTTAAACCCAGCTCTCACTGTAAACCTGGTCAAAAACCCTGTTAAGTATGATTTTTAAGAGTTTTAAATTACGAGAGCACAAGGCATGACCTCGTAAACTACCTTAATAGAGTACAACTAGGTCATACTCATGTCATTATACAATTTTGTGTCCTCGTAAACCATATAAACAAGTACACACAAACACACACACTTGCACAGATATCTTTATGGTGACTTCCCATAGACGTAATGATTTTTTTATACTGTACAGACTGTATATTCTATTCCCCTATCCATCAGAGAACATTCTGCATTTTTACTCTTTCAAAAATACTTTATTCAGTGTGATTTGTAAGCCATTTTTTTCTTCATGGGGACCAAAAAATGTCCCCACAAAGGGGGCTCGTCCGGGATAATTATTTTTTAAAAAGATACATGGATTGTATCCAATACCCCCACATTTACTGGTATTGCTATACTTGTTAGGACACGGAAAACACACACACACACACACACACACACATGCACACACGCACACACACACACACACACACACACACACACACACACACACACACACACACACACACACACACACACACACACACACACACACACACACACACACACACACACACACATGTAGTGCCTTTACAAAGCCTTCATACCTTTTACCATTTAGCTATACTATGTATGCATTAAGGATGTGACGAGATCTCGCGAGACTAAATCGCGACAAGATTTGTTGTCGAGGTGAAAAGTTGTCTCGTGAGTTGTGATGTCATGATGGAGCGAGGGGGTGAATTTAGCACTGAAGAATGGAGGCAGGATTGGATTAGAACCGCACATCAAGTGCACACACACCTGACAGGCTGGCCTCAGAGTTGCATGTCACTGGTTTGGGGCGGGTGAGTGTGACGTAACCGATTTTTTTTTCTTCACCTGAGTTCAAGGGTTGCCGCGTCCCAAAGCAGAGGCTGCTACAACTGCAGCCACACGCATTAACCACAGCTCATAACATACGATGGAATACCACTTTAGATATGATTAAAGCCATAATGGTCGTAAACACTAATCGAATTAAGACATGTGAAGTATTCCTATTTCAGTCGCATTACTGAAGTGCAGTACATACATAATCACGACATAATCAAACTATTACCGTTGTGTAGGACTTTTAGCTGCATTTTGTGACAAGATAAGCCATACACACTCAGCTGTTTGACACTTCTCTGCACCCATCAAGTCAGTGAAGGACCACAGACACGCATCTCCTCCGAGTGCGCTCGCACACACACACACACACAACTCCTGGAGACACATACACCCGTTGTCGTCATTATCATCGTCACCGAACACACGTTTATGCTGTCCGGAAAAAAACAGAAGCTGTTGCTGAATGAAAGTGAAACTGTTGAAAATGTTAAAACCAAAAATGACATGATTACATACATTCCTTAAAAAAAGTTCAATTTGTGGAAAGGAGTTCGATTCTCATGTGAAATTGTACAGGGAAGAAGCCAGTCAGTAGAGTTTATAGCTAAATATTTAGCAGTGTTTGCATGTCCTTTATGGCATAATTCATTAAAATAAATGTAAAATAACATTCATTACAAGTTGATTTAAAAAAAGCACCTCAATTGTTTTACATTTTGTGATTTTTCTTCAGTTGAATAAAAATCTTGTTTCCATTCATATATTAGCAAATATTTTTCAGTGTTTGCATGTCCTTTACTGCATAGAATTCATTAAAATAGAAGTAAAATAACATTCATTACAAGTTGATTTAAAAAAAAAAAGCACCTAAATAGTTTTGCAATTTGTGATTTTTTTTCAGTTGAATAAAATATTTTCCATTCATGTATTTCATCATTGAAGATTTCTTAAAAATAGCGTAAAAATCTCGTCTCGTCTCATTCTCGTGAACCCAGTCTCGTGTCTCGTCTCGTCTCGTGGAGTAAGCGTCTCGTCACACCCCTAGTATTCATATCCACTCCATCTTCATTTTCAGTGTGTAAATGGGTTCATAAAAGTTCAAAAACTGAAATATTTCCTTATATACTGACCCGCTATGAAGCTCAGATGTGTCCTGTTTCTTTTGATCATCTCTAGGTTTTATTTTAAGTCCTATTATGCAAATTCATTTGATTGAACATGATTTTAGAAAGGTACAGTTGTTTGTATTGGTCTGAACTGCACGGTAGAAAAAGCAAAAAGGTCTTTGAAGTCTGTGTCCATAAAATATGCTTGAGCATTCAAGGTTGCTAGAGGTGCAGTGGCTTTTGGTGCCATCAGAGAGATGAAGTTTTGAGGCATTCATCCTGAAACTTGATGTTTAGGTAAAATGGGGGTTTAGATCACGAAGGAGCCCATTGAATATATGCTGTGAGCCAGAGAATAACTGAACTGAATTGAGCAATTTTGATCACGCCGACTAGTACCTACTGTGACATGCTGAGCAATTCAGCACAGTATTTTCTTCTTCATGCAGATGGTGTGACTGATTTCTAGAGATTTTCGATTCTGAGGGTAAAAAAAGCAACAGCAGCATATTCTTATATTCTTTCCTGAAGCGAATCTGTCTTAAGGATATTTCTCTTGGATAACAAACTGCCTCTGCTGCTGGAGCCCTCTGATTATGTGGCTATTGCAATATCGAATACCAGAACGCATTTATTTTTATTTTTTTGCAGATGAATAATCACTTCAGCTGAGTAGGTACACACCTCGGGATACATTTAAATTTAGTTTATCATTTTTCGAAGCAGGACTTGAATTGCTTTCAAACAATTGCTTTCTTTAGATTGGATAGTGGCTTCATAAGTGAAAAAAAATGATATATGCTACTTTAAGTGGATGCAGATACATCTGTGTATTATTTGTTTTATTTCATAGAAATAGACTTTTAGGAGCATTTTTATAGAATAAACATCAATAAAAGGAAATGGACTTCAGTCAGTATAAATGGGCTCTTTCAAGCCAAGGTTGATAGGAAATGGGAACAAAACCTTTTCCATTCTTTCTCAACGGGCTGATAAAAATGTACTTCTGGGAACCTTCTTTTAAAGCAATATAGATGTCACGGTTTTTTGCGAGGAGGAAACTTTTCAGGAAATGTAGTACAAAATTTAGTTGGAAAACCATCCATTCCTGAGGCTTTGCCACTTTTCAGCTGATTAATATCATTATAATAGCAGGCACATTTCTTCAGCAGATATTGCTTTCTCAAGAATCATTCCTATATCCAATATCTGAATTTCTCCGCTCAAGGAGGAGCTCATACTGACTTGCTGGATTATACTTTTGGGAGGAAAAAAAAGTGAATTGGTCAATCCTTCTTTGATCCATGATGCTTTTCTTTTCTGAAACCAAGATACCAAATCGACTTTGAAGACTAAATGTGTTTTTACGAATGCGATGGTATTGTGTTTCTTCTCTATTGATTGAAGCCCTTCTATTCATCCACACAATTAAGAATATAATATAATATAATATAATATAATAGGGACTGCACGGTGGCTCAGTGGGTAGCGCTGTCGCCTCACAGCAAGAAGGTTGCTGGTTCGAGCATCGGCTGGGTCAGTTGGCATTTCTGTGTGGAGTTTGCATATTCTCCCCGTGTTGGCATGGGTTTCTTCCGGGTGCTCCGGTTTCCCTCACAAGTCCAAAGACATAAGGTATAGGTGAATTGAGTAAGCTGTAAGCTGTAAGTGTATGTGTGTGAATGGGAGTGTGTGGGTGTTTCCCAGTGATGGGTTGCAGCTGGAAGGGCATCCGCTGTGTAAAACATATGCTGGATAAGTTGGTGGTTTATGAAAATGAATGAATATAATATAATATAATATAATATAATATAATATAATATAAAATAATATAATATAAAATAATATAATATAATATAATATAATTCATTCATTCATTTTCTTTTCGGCTTAGTCCCTTTATTAATCTGGGGTCGCCACAGCGGAATGAACCGCCAACTTATCCAGCATATGTTTTTACGCAGCGGATGCCCTTCCAGCTGCAACCCATCACTGGGAAACACACTCATTCACACACATACACTACGGACAATTTAGCCTACCCAATTCACCTATACCACATGTTTTTTTGGACTGTGGGGGAAACCGGAGCACCCGGAGGAAACCCACGCGAACACGGGGAGAACATGCAAACTCCACACAGAAACGCCAACTGACCCAGCCGAGGCTCGAACCAGCGACCTTCTTGCTGTGAGGCGAACGTGCTACCCACTGCGCCACCGTGACGCCCAATATAATATAATATTATATAATATAATATAATATAATATAATATAATATAATATAATATAATATAAGTGACCATAAAGGTTAAAATTAGTGATTTTTATTTTATGCCGAATTTTATTAGGATATTAAGTAAGGATCATGTTCCATGAAGATATTTTGTAAATTTTCAAATGTAAATATATCAAAACTTAATTTTTGATTCATATTTTGCCTTGCTAAGTACGATTCACAATAATTAGATTTTTTTTTAACCCTTGTATTCCAGATTTTCAAATAATCGTATCTCTGCCAAATATTGTCCTAACATACAGGACAACACACAAAGTGCTGTGTTGTTTTCAAATATGGACACATGTAACAATAGGGATAAAAATTAAATTTAAGAACATTAACCCAAAGTTTTAATCCCATTGGGTTAAAACAACAAGCATTTTTTAGAGTCCATATATCAATGGAAAGCTTATTTATTCAGCTTTCAGATTATGTATGATTCTCAGTCTCAGTGTCTGAGACACATTTTGCTTTTAAACAATCGTTTTGTGACCCTTTCATATGAAATAATAATAGCTGCTGGTGTCTCTCATCTCCTCCTTTTAAAATCTATGATTAGTTCAGCTGTCCGTGTCCTTTGAAATCTTATTATGTGATCATTCGTTACAAAACAGCAGCTGCAGTGAGAATACTGAGGTTACTTCAATCTGAGTCTGAATCACCAGTTGTTAAAATATTTAAGTTAAGTCACATTAAGTGCTATCCTGGTCATGTTTGGAATGATGTGATTCTCCGCAGTTTTACATGTGAATGCTCATCCACTCAAATACAACCTAATACACCAAATAGCTAATCTACTAACAGATGCAGTTTTATTTTTGAAAGTTGTTTTGAGCAAGACGTTTACTTAAACTTAAACACTTGTACTTAAAAGGTTAGTTCACACAAATGTAAACTATCATTATTTATTCTCTTCATGAGAAATGTGTCTGATCACGCCAAAACAAATCACACCAAAACCTTTGTCACTAACATTTTTCAAAATATGTTCTTTTGTCATCCAAAAAAAGAAATAAGGAAAGAAAGTCATACAGGTTTTAACCAATATGAGGTTTCATTCTTGAGAACACCACCCTTACAAAAATAAAGTTTAGTTAAAAGTGCTATTAGTATACATTCATTCATTCATTCATTCCTTCATTCATTCATTTTCCTTTTAAAAAAATACCAAAGTTGTTATTAAAAGGGTTTAATAACATAGTAATGACACTGCAATATCAACTTTTTTATTTTGATTTAAAAGTATACTTAAGTCTAAAAAAAATTCAAATATAGTATCTGAATTTAAATAGTACACTTGCAAGCATACATTTATTCATTTCATTCATTTTCTTTTCGGCTTAGTCCCTTTTTTAATCTGGGGTCGCCACAGCGGGATGAACCGCCAACTTATCCAGCATATGTTTTACGCAGCGGATGCCCTTCCAGCCGCAACCCATCACTGAGAAACATTCATACACACTCACTCACACACATACACTAAGGACAATTTTAGCTTACCCAATTCACCTATACCGCATGTCTTTGGACTTGTGAGGGAAACCGGAGCACCCGGAGGAAACCCACGCGAACACGGGGAGAACATGCAAACTCCACACAGAAACGCCAACTGACCCAGCAGAGGCTCGAACCAGCGACCTTCTTGCTGTAAGGCGAACGTGCTACCCACTGCGCCACCAGGTCGCCAGCAAGCATACATATGCTTAATAAAATGTACTTAAATAATTTTTATTTTGTGCAAGGTCACCTTTAAGGCAAAGTTAGAGACTTGAATTCCCAGAATCTGTTCTATTGGTCTAAATAGACAATGTTAAAACATGGTTAAAAGCCAAATAAGCGGAAGTCTAAACCTTCCACACTTGAGGCAGTATAACTGAGCTTCCAATATACAGAAACTGTTGCACTGAATGTTAGTTTGTTGAATTAGTTGGCATAGCTGTAATTCAGAATCTTCTGTATCATGGGAGTTCATCTAAATTCAGAAAGAATTTAGTTCATGCTCGATTTTGGACAATTTTTATAATGTCTTCATAAAGTCATCAGTCTTACTATAAGAGCTGGTTTTTGCACACGATAAAGAGCTGCTTGTAAAAAATAAATAATGCATAACAGCACAAAGTACCATTTGACAACCACTATGAGTTGAAGTGAAGCATAATGCTAAGTAGGTTATTATCAGCAACAGGCTTTTGGCAGGCAACACAACAGAGTTTGAATAGAGCCAAATATAGTCTGATCCTTGAAGAAAATCTGCACGCAACCTATGTCGGGGAAAAAAAAAAAGATTCTTCATTCAGTGTCAAAATGACCTGGAGCACAAGGCCAAGATGATGCTGGAACAGCTTTGGGACAATAAATGTCTTTGAGCTTTCCAGCTTAAATGACCCCACAGAAATACTATGGACAAGCCTTTCACAGTCATGCTGACAAAGTTGCAAGGACGAACGAGAAAAGGAATCCAGGTGTGCAAAGCTGGGAGAATGGCATCCAAGAAGACCTCCTGCTGCCATGTGCCATACACTGCTATACAAGCTGTGAATACTAATGAAAAATAACAGATTTCAGAACAGATCATAGATACATACTGTAATAATGGTTTACATGCACATATTGTTTCAAAAGAAATTAATAATTCAGTCCATACTTAACTAATACTCTTCAATGGGTCTGAATGATTTTGATTTCAATAAATTGAAAATACACACATGCTCATAAAAATATATGCATTGTTCAGTTTATATATATTTTTTCCTGAATAGAATGCCTAGACATTTGTGTCATCCTACATCTGACTTTTTTTGCTGTACAAGTTTTCACTGACAATCTGAATCTTGTGCTCAAACAGAATTTTGTGATTTCACAAAAAGAGAGAAAGAGAGAGAACAAAAGACATGCCATGTGTACTTAAAGGCATTCACTTCCGTAATCTATTTGTGTGTGATTGTATGTGTTCTTAGACATGACAGCTCCACTGAAAAGGGGAAGAATGGACATCTAAACCCTGCTTTCCACCTGAAGGTTGTGGGACCCTTCAACAGAAATGCTAACCTTAAGGTATGGACACTTGATTTTCATGTCAGACATGTGCTGTCATTTATAAATCTATTGAGAATTTTTAAAAATGTGCTGTAAAATGTAAAAAATAAGTTGGTGTGTACTGTAGGTGGGTTGGTGGGTGACTTGGTGGGTTGGTTGGTTGGTTGGTTGGTTGGTTGGTTGGTTGGTTGGTTGGTTGGTTGGTTGGTTGGTTGGTTGGTTGGTTGGTTGGGTGGGTGGGTTGGTAAGTTGGTTGGTTGGTTGGTTGGTTGGTTAGTTGGTTGGGTCTCTTATGTATGGCAAGACTGCTTTTATTCTTGTGATGGCAAAGCTACATTATTGCTAAATGTAATAACATTAAATTCAGAGAAGAACAGCATTAATGCGAAATACTGTAAAGTTCCCAGATACTTAGAACCATACAAATGTCTTTACTGTCCCTTCTTCATGAGTTGAATGCATTCCTGCTTAGCAAACATATTAATTTGTAAAAAGGAAAAAATGCCTTAAAGATTTAAACAATAGTACATAACTAAAATGATCTAGCAGCCTCAATATCATATAATAGCTTGTTATTGTTATTAATTAACACATACATTTACATATCCTTATAATAATTTATAATAGTTTATAGATAACAGACTAATAAAGATGCAAAATCTGATTTTGTTTTTGTATTGCATTCATGAGTTTTATCTTATTTATAAAGCCCATAACCCTAGTTGTCTGCCTTTGTACATTTTCATTTGAGATATTTAGTTACAATGGGGCTTTCATGTTTTAAAATATTGATGTATTTACCTTTCATACCAGATCATATAACATAACCATCACTTTTCTTTTTTTCCCTCCTAAGCTACCTCACACCAGTAAGGAGGTGCTTCCCCTGAGGCCGAACCCAGCCTCCAACGGCCCTCAGCCTGTCAATATTGTTCGTCCTCTCCGTCCGGCTCCATCTCCATCCTTGAGCAACATTAAAGGACCACGGCCTCCTCCGCCCATCAGCAAACCTCCAAACTCACCCAGAACACCCAAAACTGTAGCATCACCTCAGAAACTCAGTCCTCCCAAGAAGCCTCTGCCCCTCAACCCTTCACGCACACCACTGGTGAGATTTCTCAGATTCCTCACTGTAATCAAAATCACTGCAGGGGATGAAGTAGGTCACAATCTCATCAAATGAAAGCCTGCTAAAACACCTGTTTTTGGGATAGTTCATCCCAAAATGAAAAGTGCCTCACTGTTTACTCTCTCTCTATCTCATGTGGTTTTACACCTTTATGAGATTCTTTCTTCTGTTGAACACAAAGGAAGATATTTTGAAAAATACTGGTTGATAGCACCTACTGACTTCCATAATAGGAAAAAATTATATGGAAGTCAATGGGTAGCATCAACGAGCATTCCTCAAAATATCTTCTATTCTATATCTTTCTAGGCTGTTATGAACTTTAATCTCATTCTGGCACAATAATCAAGGATCTTTGCTGCTGTACCCTGTACCCTTGTGTCTTGCATAGTAGATCCGCCTGACAATGAGGACCGTCAGTATTTATATGATTTTTGTTATTTTTTTGTTATATTATACTATTTATTGTTTAGGGTTATTTCTATTGGAATTGTAGAGCCAATGCTACGAAATTTTTATTTGTGTATGCGTACATGTGAATGACAATAAAGTACTTACTACTAAAGTGATATTACGCAGCACCTGAAAATTGTCCCCAGATATATAACTAGGTAACAGCACTATGTAATATCATTGCAGCTGCTGCAGCCAGGGTATGGCAGCAAAATTCCTCGATTATTACTCCAGAATGAAAGTTATATCGACCTAGAAAATAGCAACTTCTCATTTTCCTTCGGTCTTAGTACACAATGTACACTGTAAAAAATGATATGACAAAACGTTATGACTACAAATGTTTTTAAGCTACTGTAACTTATTTTAATATGTTAACCAGGTGTCAACTACATTTTTTAAGTTATGCAAATTTCAACTTATTATTTCTCAGTCAGTTTGATTGATATGTTGAGATGACTAGAAAAGTTTGTTTGACTCAACTAAAAAAATAAAGCATTTTTTACAGTGTAGCTATAAAAAAATATCAAAACTTTTTTAGCGAGATGCTTATTGTCTAATCTGATTCAATGATCTATGCTAAGCTAAGCTAAATGTGCTTCTGCCAGACCCAGAGATCAGCTGAATGGATTTAATACAGGGTAAAAACTCAACTGTTTAACTTTAACGGATTTATAAAATGAGCTTATTTATAAAAAAGTGGCGCGTTCCTTTAATATAGAAATAATCAGTGAATGCTCTGTCAGAAATACTGAATCAGGCACAGTTCTTACTCACTTGTCCTTTGTGTCCTGATACAGATGGTATCACAACAACAGCCAAGACCCCCGTCCACACCCCCACAGAGACCTCTTCCTCTCAGCCCTGCTCGTGGAGCTCAGCCTAAATCTTCCTCCGGGGGGCTCATGGTGATGATGCCCCCTGAAGTCGGGCCCAAGCCTGTGGGGAAGGTGACCGCTGTTCCCCCTTTGAAGGCATTCCAGTGAGTAAGCGCTTTACACAGACGAGGAAGAAAAACATTTGATGAACTGAACTGCAGGGTAGTTACAGTATAGTGATGGGCTTCAGCCGCTGGTGGCTTCAGGAATTCTTGATTGCTAGATGCATTTATAGTTTGTTTGTTTTTTCAGCTACTCATAAATGTTTATCAATACTTAAAGCACTTTCTATAAACTCTTAACACAACAACACACCTACATCACACGATTAGCTAAATGGTTCATTTGCAGGCCAAAATCACTTTTTGTTAAACAAATACTAACTTTTTACTGACTAATTTACTAACTCTATCAAAACATAGCAAAGTTGATTTAAAATCCATTCATTTGGTCAAAACATTTTCTTTTATAGCATTATTCTATCCAACAGGAACACACAGTTAATCATAGCAGTCAGACTGCCAAAATGCTAACAGTTGCATTGCAAAAACTGCATAACTTGTCATGTTTCAGTTAGACCAATATAGAACACAATATTTGATTCATTAATAATAATAATAATAATAATAATAATAATAATTCAGTCAGCTGAAATATACATGCATGCGTATGTTTATGTGTGTGTGTTCAGTTTAAATAGTATGTGACGTAGATTAGAAGGAAAATGTTGATTAGGTCAAGAACCCGTTTTGCAAGTTTTGGCCTCCTAAAACCTTTGTTCTTCAGAAGAACAAAGGACAGATGGTTCTTCACTGTCTCCATTGCCACTCTTAACTGATAAGCTTAAACAAAAGGGGCAGAGTTAAAGTGTTACATTAACTGGCTGCAGCATTTGTTTATATTGGAAATTAATTTCCACAACTTTATCATTGATCACTACAATGTGTAAAGCATAGTGGAGCCGCGTGTGCTTGGATTGTGCAAGAAAAGCATAACAGAATATCTTATATCATTTTTTTATCCAAAGGGTTGAGATACACACACCGTGGAGGAAATAAGTATTGAACACATCACCATTTTTCTCAGAGAACATATTTCTAAAGGTGCCGGTGACTTGAAATGTTCACCGGATGTTGGTAACAACCAAAGAAATTCATATATGCAAAGAAAACTAAATTAATTAGTTTAATTAAGTTATGTGTAATAAAATGAAATGATGCAGGGAAAAGGTATTGAACACATGAAGAAAGAGAGGTGTAGAAAGGCAGTGAAAGCCCAGACAGCAGCTGAAATCTCTCAGTAGTTCTTCAGCAACCCTCTGCCCTTCTTCAGTGTAACTTAACATTAGCTGCTTCAGTCCAACATCTACATTATCAGGATGATGAAGATAAAACCAGAGTGGACATTTCAGCAAGACAATCATTACGTTTACATGGACACCAATAATATTTTAATAGGATTAAGACAATACTCTGATTAAGAGTCTACCATGTAAACAGCGATTTTTGATTAATTTAATCTGATTAAGGTCATAATCGAACTAAAGAGAAATCGAATTAAGTCATGTGGAGTATGCCGATTTTAGTTTCATTATTGAAGTGCAGTACAGACATGTAAATACCGCAATCAAACTATTACCATCATGTAGGACTTTTCGCTGCGTTTTGCGACAGGATAGTCCACACACACACACACAGCTGTTTGACACTATTCTCTGCACCTACCGAGTCAGTGAAGGACCACAGACACACACACCGCGAAATGCGGAGGTTTTTTTTTCTTCCATTCAGCGTGCGGTATGAAATTCCATTAAAACAACATTCTTCCAACAGTTCATAGTTGCATCCAATATCTCGTTTGTCACGGGGGCAAGCATGAAATGTTCAAGTCGACAAATTAAAAATGAAACACCCAAAATTACATGAAACTCTGGAGGAAATGTGGATAGCGCTGTGACGCAATGACGTTAATCGAATTATGTGCTATAACATGTAAAACGGGATCATAAAAGGAACATTCAAAAAGCAACTCATGTAAACACCTTAATAATATTATTGTCTTAATTATATTAAGTCAAATAATTTGATTACTGATGTCCATGTAAACGTAGTCACTGATCCAAAACACAGCCAAGGAAACTCTCAAATGCTTTCAGAGAAAGACAATCAAGCTGTAGAATGGCCCAGCCAATCACCTGACTTGAATCAAATAGAAAATACAAAATAAAGATCAGATTTGATAGACGAGACCCACAGAACCATCAAGATTTTTACACTCTGTTGAAGTCTGTGAAAAACTCACACCTGAGCAATGCATGTGACTTCATTCTCCATATGAGAGACGTCTTTACGCTTCTATCAACAAAAAAAGTATTTTATATAAAGTATTAAATACATTTCAGTAGTTCAGGACTTTCTCTTTGTGTCATTCCACTGTTATTACACAGAACTCTACACACTACATACTACACATAACTCATTTGCATGTCAACAGCTCCTTTAGAAATATTATTCCCAGGAAAAAACATGATGTGTTAAAAATGAATGCTTATTTCCCCCACTGTACATACATACACAAATCAATCCTTTGCCCTTTGATATAAAAAAAAACCATTTGTAAAATGTTGCATTTTGCCATTGCACTTTGGGTATCATGAGTTCAAGTTCTTTCCAGCTCATGAACCTTTCACTATCCTGTACATCCAGGGGGACATTTGATCATTTGCTCAATAATCATAGTCTTTCTGCCTCCAAGCATAAGAAATTCCTCAGCATGATTGAGGAAAGTATGGAGGAAGAGAAGGATAAATCAGCAATTTCTCATTTATGTTAATATTAGTAATTAAAATAATTATTATCAGCTGCTGTCACAGAATCTGAATAATTATGATTTAAAGCTTCACCCTATATTTAAAGTTTTTCTTTTTAGTCATGCTGTGTTTAAGCATTTGAAAAAAAAAAAAAAGGAAAGATTCATGATTTTGCTATGGGGCAAGCTTATGTGAAAAGAAAATTGAAGCGTTTTTATTTAGAAACATATTAATTGACTAAATGTTGAAAACAACATGAATTGTGCTAATGATACAGTATGGTCACAACAGGCATATGTTGTGCTAATTGTGTTTAGAGTTTTGAAAATGTGAATGCAGAAGTGATGTTACGAATTGGAAAAAAAACTGAGTAGGTAAAGACAAAATGTGTGACACTTCATGTTGCTAGCTGGTGGCGCTATAACTGTCAACCACAATATCCACAACCTTGTAATCAGGATTTATGGCCATACCAACCACACCAATTTGATCAAAGGGTTTGTTTACACAACTGTTTACTGAAAGGGATACTTCACCCTTAAATGGAAATTTACTCACATCAGTGGTTCCAAAGCTTCTTTATTTCTGTTGAACACAAAAGAAGATTTTTGAAAAATGTTGGAAACCGGCAGCCATTGACATCCATAATGGGACCATTGAAGTCAACGGCTTCCAGTTTCCAATATTCTTTAAAAAACACGTTTTGAAAAAGTGGAGTAAATTTTAAATTCAAAACATTTGTTAACTTGTGTAAAGGAGCACAAAAAAGTAGTTCAAATATTTAAATCTTTACTTACATTTTTTTATTATCTTTTTTATTTTTTATAGTGATGACAAGTAATAATAATGGTAATTTTAAGGTGATGACAAGTATAATGTGGATGAAGTGTTACCATAACAGAGCTGATGAAGAAAAGAGCTGGGAGACTATCTTAAAAGGTCATGAAACCTTTGACAAAATTTTCTGACATTTTAACAGATTTATGTGTTTTGAACATCAATTGAGACAATGTTAGCATCTGTTAGCTTTAGTTTTAAGTTTTTTACATCTTCTGGGTTTAATATCTTCATTGGGGCGATGTCACAGGTTGCAATGTACACTGTAAAAAAAATGTATGACAAAAAGTCAACACAACAAATATTTTGTTGCTTTAACTTATTTTAACAAGGTAATCAGGTTTCAACTAAATTTTTGAAGTTTTACAAAGTTTTACTTAATATTTTTTGTTATTTTGATTGAAGTAAGTTGATAGGACTAGAACAGTTCATTTGACTCAACTAAAAGGCAGCAAGAATGTTTTTACAGTGTAGCATAAGGCTGGACGTACTGTCCTTCAACGATGCGTGAGTCTCAGTATTATTAATAAGACTGAATTTTATCATCCTAGTATGAAAAGACACTGCTTCTGAATTATTTGGTCAAGCTGTAAGACCGTGCAGTAGTTAGGTATTCATAATGATAGTGTTTCTGCTTGCTTTTTGAGTGCTGTTGAGCAGGTTCTCAAAAACCACTAGTTGGCCACCGTTTTCATGCCCATGTGATTGGCTCCAATGATCATCGTTTCATGGTCGTCCGAGCACTATAAACAGACACAAAGCTGTGTTTCATCTGATCTGTCAGTGGATCGCTCATATATCTGCTCATACACACATCATCCAATGTTATCTTACACCAATTCATAACGTTTTGATTAAGTGGCTAATTCTTATGAATTTGTACAATCTCATTTGTGCATTTTAGTACAATTTGCTCATCCTCCAATGAGGATTGAGTTTATGGGTGGTGTTTGGTGTCACGCCTCCATTTAAGAACTGTACATTTTCGTATGTACATTTTCATATGACTGAACTTTGTGCGAATTATTCTCAAAAAAAGCGGAAAAAATGTAAAATAGTTGTTTCCTCATGAGATTGGGCTGGATCCTAGACTTTCAAATGCTCCAGTGTTCTAAGGACTTTTCTGTCCCGTCAAAGTAGGTGTGTTTGTCTAAATTTTAAAATAAGCACTTATTAAATATAAACTCTTTTTCATGTTCAGTACTTGAAATGAAATACCAGTGAGCCTAAAACACCACTGTTTCTGGGTTCTCATGTAAATCCAGTGAGTGTAAAATCCAGGTGAAAAAACAGGGTTTAAAAGAAGAAGAAAACAAAAAAAACAGACTGTGACAGTCCATGCAGAATCATGTATACCTCCAGCAGCGTTTGACATTTGCTATTTAGATTACAACAATGATAATTGTCCCCCTTAATTTAAAATCTGTCTATCTATCTATCTATCTATCTATCTATCTATCTATCTATCTATCTATCTATCTATCTATCTATCTATCTATCTATCTATCTATCTATCTATCTCTCTATCTATCTATGAATGTGGGACTCTTATTTTGAAAACAGGACAGGCTTCTTTAAGTAAAAGTAAATGAGCTTTCTGTGAAGCATGGCAGCCATGCATGGCCCCACAGAGTGTTCACAGCTCATCAGAATGCAAAAATGAGATGTACAGATTACACAGTAAATGTATTCAAGGCTTCCCCAAAGAGTCATCAGGTCTATTTAAATGTATATTTTATTAGTTTAACGTGTATATTGTGAAATTTGCAGCGTATGTTTGTAATGAGGAAACAATCACATCTAATCTGCCTAATAAAAGGGTTTAATGCACATTTATTCATCATGTATAGTAACTGCAAGGTTTTTTTTATTTATATAATACATGCATATGGTTTAGGAACCAAGCTTATACACCATGAACAAAAAGAGCTGCTGCAGACATTTCCTTTTTCATTTGCTACTCATTTTCACTCCAAAATGTGTAAATTACGATGCCATTAGCTGATTAGCATATAAACTGTAACAGTTGATTGAACAGTTACTCTCCACGAAGAAAGGCATTCCTAATTAGCAAGAGTCTGTCTATCCTAATTATTTAATGCTTTGTTTTGCTTTGCCAAACCAGACGGATCAGAGGCATTGTTAGAAACAAATAAGCGTGTTGAACAGTGGGTGGCGAGCCATGCAGGTTGGATATTTTATGGCATTCCTTTCACCTCCTTTCCTACTCTTGAGCACAGTAAATATAGGACTGAATTTTTATTACACATCAAAGGTTTGGATGGAGTTTTACTCATTTAAATACACTCGCAGGTTTTATGGGGAATTACACATGCCCCAATGGAATCTCGTAAGAAGCGAACGTTTAAATCTTCTTCCCTCTCCTCGAGTCTCCACATCAATGCTAGTCCGCGATCTGCTCTCAAAAGCAGCCACCTAGCACTTATTTTCAGAAATAACTGCACCGACATACATCCAGGCCCCATTTCTGCTTGTCTCCAGCACGACATGCTCCTCTAATCTAAGAACAACAGAATCGCACAGAGTTTTAGCTTAGATAGATAAATCTGTTTGCAGCTTCCAGGTGGCGGCAGAAGCTTAGTATTATGTTGGGCTAAAAAGACACAATCATTTTCAACACATAACCGAGGGAATCTGGCTTGTATACTGAAAACTGCATTTCATTTTGACAGGCTGAGCAGTGTATCGTGTTATATAGTGTGTGTGTTTGTTTTCCACACAAAAAAAGGAATGCATAAGTAGTTTGTTTGAAATTGTCAACCTTGGAAAAGCACTCAGCCAACAAAATAACGCCGGTAAACTGAAGAAATACGAGGTAAACTGAGATAACCGCTCACTATCAGTTGGGCTTTTACAGCAGTTTTAACCCTTTAAAGGATTTCATCTTTATTTCTAGTGTTTACAATGTAGATTGTGTCAAAGCAGCTTAGCGTAGAAGTTGTAGTAAACTGAAAATGCTTCAGTCCAGTTTTTAGAGTTGAAGTTCAGTTTAGTTCAGTTCAGTGGAATATAAATGTCACTGCTGAAAGCCCAAAGACTGAAGAGCAAATCCACCAATGCGCAGATAAAAGCTGATATATTGTATGAAATAATTCCCAAATTCTATTTCTATTCTATTCTATATTTTATTTCTTACAATTTTATATCGTATCCTATCGGATTTACCAGGTTTTTATGAGCCATATATAGTGCAGATATAAGAATAAGAATTTTGGGGTTGCATTAAAGAAGGAAATATCTTTTTTCATTTGGAGATCCAAACTGAGCAAAAAATTATGCAATTTGGTGTGTCTGTTATTGATATCATTTTTATGTTGTCATTTTTATGTCCCAATAATACACCTTAGTAAGATTAATGTAGAAATCCATCTATTAGCCCAATGACGAAACTAACAGCATGGTTGAAGGTTAAATGCATGTAAGCCTTTTCTAGTGCTTCTGAAAAGAATTCTGTTATTTATTAGAATTTCTCATATTTGTTTATCAGCTCCGAATTTAATCTGACTCCAATTTTAAGTGACCGACAAATTTAGACTGTAATTGTAAGAACGGATCACATTCTTCATTTATGACTCAATTTGGAGTTTTGATTTACATCTGATGCCATACTCTTCAGTTATACGTTCATTAGGGACCCAATGCCGCACAGAGTTGTCACGCCCCGGGATTTGCGCATATTCTCACGGACAGGATCTCGACATTCTAAAGTTAGTCAGAGGATGCAGGGTTAACTAATACCCAGTTAGTCCGGTTGCCTCCTGCTCACTCGTACTAAAAGTGTAGTTAATTTAGTCATTTCCATACAACTTGCCAAATCAGCGATAACCAGAAATCGAATAGTCTCCGCACTGATGTGCCGACTGCTCCAAACAGTGTCGTGCGATTCATTTGGATATCATGTACACAGATCAAGGTAGCACCAGCCTCCACATAATCTACTGGATATAAAAGATTTCAGGAGAATTCAGAATGCATCAAAACTTAACACTTTATTTTCCAGATGAAAGTGTATCATGCCAATTACAGAATCAAATAATAAATGCCAATTCAGAAATGTACAACATCAATTACTCAAAGATAAATCTAAGAGTTATAAATGTATAAAGTATGTTGCAGCATATAAGTCTCTGATGCAAAAGCTCAGAGGCTCATACACTGCAACGGGGCATCCTGGCTACAAGATCTCAATGACGTCTTTGCATCTTTCCCTTAAATACTCAACTCAGAACAAACAGCTATAAATTCAAGACAACAAAAGCTTCACAAAGACCCTTGCCTGGTAGTGAGTTTGAGGTGTGAACCATTTGCTCTGGGGTGGAGTATCTGGCAAAAATTTTATCAAAGCCGAAAACCAGATCAACATATACAAGTGAAATTGTGAAATATTACAGTGAAATTGAGACAACTTTACCAATCACACAGAGACATTTAAAATGATACCAAACATGAATATAGAGCTACAAGATACACCATATTAAAAACTTGGACATTTTGTGTGGAATGTGAGTGATCTGCTCTGGTGGAGAAGGTAAAGTAAAGGTCAGGAAGGTGCTCAGGGTGATTTAAATAGAACAGCTGCTTTCCTGATCTTCTTCTCAGATCAGAAAGTTTATTGTTTTAGTGCCTGAAAATTCTCGTGGTCTCGCCTCGTAGAATTTTCCCAACAGTGCCTTACATTAAGTTTCCTGTATTTATATGCAATACAGTGAAGACAGAGTGACTGAGAAAGGATTGCGTGAATACGTTTCTCTTAAGACCATAAACATTTATTTGCAATAGACATTTTAGTGGGATTTTATTTTCTAGACACTATCTATTGATATTCATGTAAATCGAAGTTTCTTAAATGTTCATCTTAAAAAAATATGACTAACTTTATGAACATTTCTAGGTCTGTTTGTACACGATTTCAAGATTTCTAAAAAGGTGGACATTTTTTTAATAATAAAAATGTAATACTATAATAAAAAAATATATATTACAATAATAAATCAAGGCAGAGAACACATAAAACAGCACTGTACAAAGAATATGTCCTCTATTAAATATATAACTAAGAGATATAAAGCCTGTTGCACAAAACCTGTTAGTTTTAGTTGTTTTTTTTACCCATGTAAGTTTGTTTAGTTTGAACAAACTCTAAGTTTTCAGGCACAGGTTTGTTTTGATTGGGTTTTGGCACCATGGTAACTTGCGCTACACAGCTAACCTGCTCCAGAGCATTCTGGGTTCAAGATTTTGCAATCCCAGACTGGATCAGCTGTGAGAAAAGTGGCATATATTTGATGCAATAATGCCCCAGTCCCAGTATGCCTTTTTTTTTTTTACTTCAAATTAAAGCCTTTTACATTAAAAGCGTTTTTTTGTGTCAAAACTGTCTTTTGTTACTAATAATTTATTTATATTATATGGGTTATAATTATTTATATTAAATTTGAATACTTCTGTATATATTCAAATAGATGAATTATTGTGGGGTTAGTCGTGGTCTGGTGGTTAGAGAGTTGGACTTGTAAGCAGAAGGTTGTGGGTTTGAATCTCAGTGCCAGCAGACAATGACTGAAGTGTCCTTGAGCAAGACACCTTACCCCCGTTTGCTCTGCAGTGATAATTGGCCTCTGCATAATACTTGTAAGTCGCTTTGGATAAAAGCGTCAGCCAAATGACTAAATGTAAATGTAAATAGTTATGAACTGTCAAATAATATTAGTAATAGCTTTGAATTAAAATTGACATTTAAATATTTACATATCTATTTGATTTAATATATAAAGCTTTTAAAATGTGAACCTACATTATTAAAATCAGTTGATTGATTCCCACTGATATAATATTTTCTTTAAGTTGCCTTCTTTAACTTAAATGGGTTTAAACTCACTATATCTCTGATGATATCTTTTAATCTTCAACAGCGAAGTGGGTTGCTGATTCTCGCGCGAGTAATGTCATTGGCTGTTTGCTGCATGGGTCACACTTTCAGCTGCATGCGGTTAATCACAAACTCTGCGTTAAACCCTGAGTTAACAGAGAACATTTATGTCAAGTGTTGTGAAACCACTTAAAGGGATAGTTCACCCAAAAATGAAAATGTACTATTCAAGAAAATGCACTGCCCTCAAGTGGTTCCAAACCTTTATGACATTCTGTCTTCTGTTGAACACAAACAAAGATATTTTGGAGAAATATTTTGGCTGAAAAGCTGTAACCATTGACTTCCATAGTAGGAAAAACAAATACTATGGGAGTCATTGGTTACAGCTCTTCAGCTTTCTTCAAAGTATCTTTTCTTTGGTTTGGAACAGCATGAGGGTGAGTAAAAGATTTTCAGTTTTGTGTGAACTATCCCTTTAACCTGATCTTGGTTTTATCAATTCAAAACTAACTCTGCAACACTGAGTTTGTTCAACTTGCTTTGTGGAACAGGCCTCTGGACCTAACTAGTGTTTTTTTTTATCTTTCAGACCTGCTTCGGGACCCAAACCACTCATAGTTCCAGCCCTTTTCCGGAAATGACGCTTGCAGGATTAATTTTGAAAGACTGCAACCAGCCTATTTGCACTATGAAGCACCCTTTGCGACTGGTACTATATGGAAGTGTCTCTCAAGGGATGGAAGAGCTTGGTGCTACGGCCGTGAATGAGGCCTCTGAAACCGGCGTTCACATACAGCCCGGCACAGCAGAGATGACGCGGTTTTGCATGAAAATATGCAGACTGAGAATGTTTTGGATAGACCATCACATTGCCAAAACCTCAACTTTTTATCACCTTGCAAATTTTTGTACTTATTTGTTGTTGCGTTTCAATGTTATGGCTGTGTCTTGTTTACATTTTTCGTTTGACTATCATCTAATTGTCAAGTGCCAAAGATGTTGTTTTTTTTTAAATGCCTTGATTGTTTCATTTGATCTACTGTGCTGTTTGAGATTTTGTGTTTGGTACATAAACATGTTAAACCTTTTTAGTAAAGACTAAATGTTGTCATTTTAGTTTTGTCAACCTTTACATGCAAATGTAATTAATATATGGTTGGGGTCAATCTATTGGGGTCAAATTATATTTTTCATGTTATAAAGATTTATTATGCCTATCAAGGTTGCATTTATTTGAAGAAAAAAAAACTGCAATATTGGGAAAAATTGTACATTTTAAAATAACTGTTCTGATATGCAGGTGTTTTGCTCAAGAAACATTTATTATATGTTAATAGCTACTGAAAATTAAGTGTGTACATCAAAGTAATAAATTACATTTATTATAAATCATCAAAAAGGGTGACACGGTGGCTCAGTGTTAGCACTGTCGCCTCACAGCAAGAAGGTTGCTGGTTCGAGTCCCGGCTGGGCCAGTTGGCATTTCTGTGTGGAGTTTGCATGTTCTCCCCGTGTTGGCATGGGTTTCCCCCACATTCCAAACACATGCGCTATAGGTGAATTGAATAAACTAAATTGGCCGTAGTGTATGTATGTGAATGAGTCTATATGGATGTTTCCCAGTACTGGGTTGCAGCTGGAAGGGCATCCGCTGTGTAAAACATATGCTGGTTAAGTTGGCAGTTCATTCCACTGTGGCAACCCCTGATGAATAAAGGGACTAAGCCAAAGGAAAATGAATGAATCAGTAAATCATCAAAAACACTAAACAAAAATAGCAGTAGTGGTTTGATCAAACAAAGTGAGCCTTGCTAAGCAGAATAGCATTCTTTCTTTACAACATTTCATTAACAAAGACAAAACAGAACTAATAAATTCAATTCGATTAAATCTTAATTTTAGTCCAAGCTTTTAAACCCCCATAAGGTCAGAATAAATGGGTACTTAAATAATTGTAATAAATATAATATAAATATTTGAGAACGTTGTAATAAAAACAACAAACAAACAAAAAACTAGAGGTTAAATGTGCTTGTTCCTGTCAGAAATTAATTTATGTAAAAATAATGACAAAGATGTTTTCCATATCTAAGCTTGTTTGTTTGTTTGCTTGCCAGCATATTTTTAAATAAATTCAAATAAACTGATTTCCTAGAAAAAAAGTTTAGCTCTTGTATTACACTATATTAAAATTAACCTATGAAAACTACAAAACCTTTTTTTTTTTTTTTACACCAAAACTTGTAACTCTGGGATATCGTCTTTCTAAACACTACTTTTAATCCCAGGTAAAGCAAAGTTTCACACGTCCAATTTAAATATAGTCTAATAATAGTCAAATTCACCCAAATATTAAAGGTACCTCATCATTCATGCTCCCTCATGTGGTTTTAACCCTGTTTCTTTCTTTTGTT
>CAIGQV010018273.1:3799677-3826381 GCA_903798115.1 Danio jaintianensis | reverse complement strand
TAAGCATATAAAGGGGTTCGAGATCAGGTAGGTCTCGAGAGCTCCCCAAAATCCTATTTAACTCAGGGCAGCATCCGTATATTTCGAAGTACCTCCCCCCAAAAGCAAGGAAGTTTAATTTATATCCGGCTGCTGGATATAATGGTTTCAGGAAAGGAAGAAAAGAGGGCTCCTGCGGGAGCAAAGGGTGAAACAGACTCCTGTGGGAGCCCGAGCAGGGGAGGGGTGGGGTGGTGGAGGGGGCCGAGAAACGAGAGGGGGAGGGTTGACTCGTTGAGAGTCAAAATGCTCGAGGAACACTCCTGACGGAGATAGAGCTGGGGAGTGACAGCACTATATATAAATATATATGTATATATGAGTCTATATAAATATATATATATATAATGGGGTGATCTAAGGCCTGGAGGGGGCGATTAGGAGACTTCTGTGAGTCGAATTGAGTTTTACCTCCTGCGGGAGTAGGGTGCAGTTATTACTTTTTTGCCATCTCCAGCGGGAATCGTGAAGTGGGATTTGGACGGTGGAGATTCCTGCTGGAGGGTGTGGCAAGTTTGGCGAGGACTCCTGTGGGAGTCGAATGCTCGAGGAACACTCCTACTGGAGATAGAGCGGGGAGTGACAGCGCTCTATATAAATATATATCTATGTACGCCATTCCATAGATATATATATATATAATGAGTTTCAGTGGCCTGGAGGGGGCGGTGACATGACCCCTGGGGGTCATAGCCCGGGGAACAGAGCTAGGTGGCCGACTCCAAAAGGAGTCTGGGAAAGGGGATTTGGACGGTGAAGACTCCTGTTGAAGGGTGACGGGGCGAGACTCCTGCGGGAGTCGGGTGCTCGAGGAACACTCCGTAAGGAGATGGAGCGGTGAGTGACAGCGTTATATATACATATATATTTATATACATGCGTATATAGATATATATATATATATGATGAGATTGCTAAGGCTTGGGGGGGGCAGTGAGATGATTCCTGCGGGAATCGAAGCTCGGGGTAACACTCCTGTGGGAGTCAGAGCCTTAGGGGGGCAGGGTCCGGCAGGAGTCGGGAAAAAGGAGGAGGCGGTGAAAACTCCTGCGGAAATGGCCGGGGGGGGGCGGGGTGACAAGGGGCCTTGGAATTTAAATTAATTCGTGTCAAGGGGAGAAGGCTGAGTATAACTCAGCTGGAAGGAAGAAGGGAAAGCGGCTGGGTCATGCCCTCGCCCTTGGGTAGTTGGAGGTCAGTGGCTGGCGAGGGTCATCTGGGCTTCCTTTAGGTGCCTTTGGCTAAGACGTATGTACGTCTTGAAGGCATCGGATGACCACCTGCCCAGAGTTTGGATCTGTTGATGCGAAAGCCCTTTTTGTGCTGCTGTGGTGGCTGCTCCTATCCTAAAAGAGTGACTGGAGTATGAGTCTGGGGGGAAGCCTGAGAGGCGGAGGACTGCTTTAAGGTGTTTCTGAAACCAGAAACGTGTAACTGGGCAGTTAGTGTCGTCTACAAATAGGGGGGAGAAGGGACTAGGGCTTTGAGATTTCCTAAAGAGTAAAAAGGCCATAAGTGTTTGGAAAGGGCGTGTGGGTGAGGGAAGATCAAATATGTATATGAAATGTCCTTTGCGTGATTGGTCTGTTTTACTTTGTTTAATGAGGAATGAAATTGTTTCCTCATCTAACAGAGTAAGATCTGAGATGGTGGGGTGAATGCCTGGGTTGAATTTGGATATTGTAGTGATTTCGGAGCATCTAAGGAAACCGAAAAAGGAAAGATTAAACATAGTATCAAGGGTACGATCTGTATTGGTGGATATGTAGCCTTTGCGAAGAGTAATGATGCATTTGGAGAGGATATTTTGAGTGATGGGTAGCCTGGGGTCTGGAGAGGGGGGATGGGCTTTCTGGATACCTTTGATAAGGAGGCCGGTTTGGGAGTTAGAAATAGTTTCTGATGGGGAGCCATGAATTAATTTATGAAAGAAATTAATCCCACTTAGATAGCTTTTAATGGAGTTGGCTTGAATATTTTTGGAAGTGTGTAGATGAGTGATGAAGGATGTAATGGTGAGCAGGGAAAAATTGGGAAAGGGTGTGTTATACAGGGTGTGGAAATGTTTGAAAGAATTCCATGCTGAGAGGTATGATTGTAAGGTTCTGGGGGCTACGGCTTGTAAAATGAGGGAAATGGATGTTTGGTGTAGGTTGTGCATAGGGTGGTTTATGGAAATATCATCTCTGAATATGGAGGGATGGGCGTTGGATGAGGATCCGCTTCTGGGGCCAATCGCCGAAATCTCTGGAAAGAAAAGCGAGAAAGAGAGTCAGCAATTTGATTTTTGCATCCTGGTACATGTTTTGCAGTTATAATAAATTGTTTTATGGCTGATGTCCAAACTAGGCGACGAAGAAGGGGCATTAGAGTAGAAGAGTGAGAACGCCCTTTATTAATACATTGCACTGCTGCTTCATTATCGCTGTGGACTAAGATACTAGAAGCAGACCATTCGTCACCCCACATGATAATCGCGGCCACTAGGGGGTACAATTCAAAGAGGGCTGAAGATTGTAAGGGCAGGGGAATTTCCAGCATTTGCTGGGGCCAGGGAGAGGCGAACCAACGTCCCCTGTAATATCCTCCGAAACCTACGGAGGGGGTGGCATCAGTAAATAACTGAATATCTACGGGAGAGGAAATCAAGTCACTATAGAAGAACGAGCAGCCATTCCAGCATTTAAGAAAGGAAATCCACAGGCTAAGTTCGTTACGACATGCGTCCGTCAGGAGGATGATTTCCTCTAATCCATTGACGGAAGCTGCGGTTTGAAGGAGGTGGGAGACGAAGGGGCGTCCCTGAGGAATGATACGCATGGCGAAATTTAGATGTCCCAGAATAGACAGGAGTTCGCGTTTGGTGCATACTTGTCTCTCTAAGAAAAGAGATGACAGTGAAATGATTCGATCGATTTTCTCTTTAGGAAGTGAAGCTTGGAAACTGTTAGAATCCAGCTTAATTCCTAGGAATTCTAATGAAGTGCTTGGACCGGACGTTTTCTCTTTAGCTAGAGGGATGCCCAGATTAGCGAAGACTTTTTGAGTAGTCTCTAAGTGTTTGACAGGCGGCGTGTTGGGGGGGGAGATGATAAGAAAATCATCTAATAGATGGATGAGATGCGAAACGCCGTAGTTATTGGCGAGAATCCAACATAGGGCTTCTGAAAGTATGTCGGATATTTTGGGGCTACTTCTGCATCCGAATGTTAAACGGACTGCGAAGTAGAATTTAGATCTCCAATTAATGCCGAACAGATGCCAGAAATCAGGGTGTAAAGGCATGATTTTGAAGGCGGAGGAGATATCGACTTTGGCGAGCCATGCGTTACGTCCGACAATTTTAATCAGAGACATTGCTTGATCTATGTCGTGATAATGGAGCGAGAATTCATCTGGTTGGATGATGCTATTGATGCTAGAAAATGGGGAGTTGTGAGGAGAAGAGAGGTCAATTATGAGGCGTTTTTTGCCTGAGAATTTTCTGGTGGCTACACCGATGGGGCTGATTCGAAATGTGCTAAAGGGGGGGGGCAGAAAAGGGACCGATCATGAATTTATTGTCGGTCTCTTTTTTGATTAACTGATCTACGACTTCAGGTTCGTTGGTGGCGGATTGTAAGTTGGGGCAAGCGAGGTTGTAAGAGGGTAGAGTCAAGACGCCTGGATGGAATCCTTTGGATAAACCTGAAATGAGAAATTCAGAAAAGTTAGGGTCAGGGTGAAAACGTAATTCAGATGCCAGTTGAGATATATTGACGGGAGTCGATAAATAATTTTTTGACTTTTTATTAGCTTTCAAGATGGGGCAGACTACGTGGGCATGCGCGCCACCGCAGTAGTTGCATGTGTGAGGGTGTTTACAGGGGTGGCGGAAGCATCTGGCAATGTTGAAATTAAAGCAGGGGTTAAGGTGAGGTGCGTTTTGGGAGGAAGAGGAAAAAGAAGAAGGAAGCAGAGCGGGGATAGAGGAAGTAGTAGGACGGGGAACGTAGCTTGTAGATCTTGGGTTGGTGGCGTCTTTGTCTGGAGAGGGAATAATAAAGGGACAGGAAGTGGTAGGGTGAAGACTGGAACGGCAGACCGCGCAGGAGAGATTGCGGCAACCTAGAAAAACTCTGTTGTGGAGATCGGTGTCCAGAGCCCCCTACTAAGGACACTGGTTCCACTGAGATACGCGGATGGCGCATTATAAAAAATAAAATAATTTATGGTAAGTGTAAAAATGAGTACCCCCATAGGAGAGCGCGAGTTCCGAGATTATGGCCATGTAGTCGTTTAGCTCGTGCCTCCTATGGGGAAAAACAGAACAGATGATGTTAGTGAACCTAGAAAAAGCTACGTGAAATTCAGCTAAAGAGAGG
This sequence comes from Danio jaintianensis, assembly GCA_903798115.1. Lineage (NCBI taxonomy): Eukaryota > Metazoa > Chordata > Actinopteri > Cypriniformes > Danionidae > Danio > Danio jaintianensis. Next base: position 3,821,978 of record CAIGQV010018273.1, on the reverse strand, counting down.
GTGCAGGATTGAGTAGTCGATGATGATTTGAGGGTGAGTGTGAATTCGCCACAATCCACCTGTCGGTCTGCCGTAGGGGGTGTAATAGGTGAAAGCAGTGTAGTGAGATCGATGTCAGCACCTGATAGGATGAGGTTTTTTGCTGTATTTGAAACTGGGGGTGGTTCCAGGGCTGGAGGGCTGTGGCAGTGGATAGGGTGTATGGGGGGTGTGCTGAAGAATTTTGTGCAGGGACCGTGGGGTATTGGGCTGGATCTGTGCCGGAAGTGTGAATGAGTGTTTGGTGAAGGGAGGAGGGGGGAATAAAAGAGGGGATACTAGCAGGTGGGAAGGAGGTGGGGAGAGGATAACTAATGGAGTTAGAGCTGGTGTTAGGCTGAAAAAGGTGTGTTGAAGTATGGGGGGGGCTCGATGGGAATGGAAATCTGAGCATGGGTGTGGCTAATTTGAGTGGTGTGTGGGAGGGGGCTGGAAGTAGATCTGGTGTGAGGAGCTGGGGGCCAAATGAGGGGGGTAGTGAAAGATTGTCCAGTGTGAAATGTGGAAGGGTTATTGTCCGGGAGAGTCTCTGTATGTTGTCTGGAAGTTGGAGCTGATGAGTTCCTGTTTCCTTGGGTGCGTAATCTGGATGATGTCTGGCTGGGTGCTGTATTTTTCTTAGAAGCTGATTTGGATAATTGAGGATGAGAAAATTCAGTTACGGAGTTAGAGGGTTGATGGTAGGGGGCGTGACGTAAGCGGGTGGATCTTGTGGTGTCCGTGGTGGGCGGAGTCTGGGGAGTAATGGTGGAGTACAGCTTTAAGAGTTCGGCTTTGTTGCAGCGTGAAGGTATGGGAATTCCGGCGTCTGAGAGGGTTTTTCGGAGTTCTGGAATGGTGATTTTATTGGAGACATGGGATGACGATCTGGCAGAGGCATAGGAGGAAGCGGGTGAAGGTAGGTGGCGGCTGAATGTAGTTGGCGAGGGTGAAGTTTGGCGGCATTGAGTAGAAGCCGTGCATATGGGCCTGCGGCCTCTCACTGGGACCTCGGCTTCTATTTCTCGTCTTGTCGGGGTTGTGTGGCGTTGTACCGCTGCTGGTGTGTCGGGGAGAGCGGAGCTCTCGCTGGTAGACTTGTGTTGTTGTTGTTCATTTCCGATGCTTGAAATGGCGTTGTAGTTTCGTTTGCAGGGCTGGTAGATTGCTTGAAAAGCTAAGTAGTTTCGCCTGAAAGCTGCGTAGGTTTGCTTGAAGGGCTGGATGTTTTTCATTTGAATGCTGAGTTGTTTCCTTGAAAGGTTGGGTGATTTCGCTGGAGAAGGCTGAGTAGCTTCGAGCTAGTGGTCTTCCGAAATGAAGATAGATCGGTAGAGGAAATCGGTTTATTTATTGTGAGCTTGAATCGATCTGATTGGATTAATACTCAATTACCGATGAGTAACCAGTCGTGCTCAATCATATCACGTGCTCCTCTCGAAATTAGTTTGTGAAACTTCACTTATAACTGATGACTGAAGTACACTGTTAAAAATGCAGGTTTCCACACAATTTATTCATGTTGTCCCAACACAAATTGATTCAGTTAACTTAACAAATGGAAGTGAATTGAACATGAAACAATAAGGTTGTCCCTGAAAAATCTCAAGAACTGTGTTGTTTTAGCTCATTTTAAATAAGTAGTTTGAACAAGAAGCAAAAATATCTTTTCGAGTGCACAAAGAAAAGATTTCCTGTGTTTCCACGTATAAATGCAATTTGTAATTATAAACAAATATAGATTTTGATGATCGCAACGCACTCAAATAAATGTTGGTAGAGTGGCAAAATAAATGTAAAAAGATAATAGAAAATCCAAATTAAGAAGTTTTGCATAAACAGTCCAGAATAAGATGGTAAACTGGTGATACATGAGGGTTTCATGTTTGGGTATAAAGGAGCATAGATTTGCACTGTAAGAAATATCTGTTAATTAACATTTTTTTTGTATTTTGTGATTCACAAGTGTTTTCTTTTTATTTCCGGTTGTGAATTGCATTCTTGCAATGTTGATCTCTGCTCTGTCAGTTTAACAAAGTGACTTTATTGACATTTTAGTAGTTTGAAATAATATAAGATATAATATAGAGAGAAATAAGTCAGAAAATGTCAATAACAGAAAATGTACTGGCAGTTTATTACAAGGTTTTATAGTGTGGTATACAACACCAACCCAGACAATATACTGTACCACTTTAAACTATTAAAAATGTTCATAAAAGTCACTTTTTAAAACTTGTTCAAGGTTAAAAGTTGTTGGAGGAAAGATCAAGGTTCCATAATGCAATTCAAAAGCATAAATAAATGAGAAAAATAAAAACATGATTCACAAAATACAGAAAACTGCTAATTTACAGATATTTTTTAGAGTGTGGATATAAAGGAGCATCTCAGTTTTTGTATGTATTTTGAAATGTTTACTGGGCTCAGAAAATTTAAATTTCTCAGTCTCAAAGACCAATGACCATCCAGACATTCTTGAGTGACTTGCTGATATGTGGAAAAGCACCATTAACATACATTGGGAAAGTACATACTTCAACATTCCTCTGGAAAATGTTTTGGAGTGTTTTACAGCCATCAGAATCAATATTTGTTTATATTTACAGAATACAATTTATTTGGTTTGTGAAGAAATTTTTTTCAGTAACACTTTACTTGAAGTGAGTGTTCATAAGACTTGTCCTAAGTATGCATGAGATTTTATGCATACTTATGACAAATCTCATTACGTGTTATTCGCTCAATTATGGCATTTTAAATGCAAAAGTGACAGTGTTTGAGATGTCTTTATGACAACCAAATACATGTACATCACAACCTGTCTTTGTCATGATAACTTGACACTACCAAGACAACATAGAATGTCATAAACATGATTCTCATGGGGCCATTATAAATTGCATACATTTTATAACAGTGTCATTAATATTTATTCTTGACCTCAACCACAGCGGTATAAAATGACATTAAATGTCATAAAAAATTAATGACACTGTTATAAAATTATTTGACAGATTACAGACACTTTCAATGAGGAATTTTAAGTTGTCAAAAACACATCTTTGCATTTAAAATGACAACTGAACTAATGACAAGCATGCATAAATCTCCTTCACATTCATGACATGTGCCATGTCATAATTATAAAGTTGTTTTAGGAACACCCGCCTCAAGTAAAGTGTTTTATTTTTTCTTTGAACTATTGTCAATTAAGGGCGACACGGTGGCTCAGTGATTAGCACTGTCGCCTCACAGCAAGAAGGTCGCTGATTCGAGTCCCGGCTGGGTCAGTTGGCATTTCTGTGTGGAGTTTGCATGTTCTCCCCGTGTCGGCGTGGGTTTCCTCCGGGTGCTCCGATTTCCCCCACAGTCCAAACAGATGCGCTATAGGTGAATTGAATAATTGTAATGAATTAACTCTTAATTGTATTGTTTTATAAATTCACATGGTGAACTGTGACTCCAAAATCATTAAAAACCCAAATCATTATAGCTACTATAGATTTTGAATGTTGATGGATTGCCTGAAGCCTCCTGTTCAGATTTTCAACAGACAGCCTTGAGAATGACATGTATAAATAATACCCTTCTAAACCATACTGTATCTGCATGACTTTTGTAATGATTCAGTTTCACCACCCAGCGACTCTAACCAGTGCAATTCCGAGCTCCATATTAAGACATAGAAGCGAGGCGCTGCTGGATTTTTGTTACCACATGACCTCACCGGCATGAAACGGTGCTTCACTGCAACTGAATCTCAAACCCTTGAGAGATTTCCGTTTGATTTGCAGCTCATTACACACAGTCAGACCTGCCTCACCCCCTCATATGGACCGATAAAGCTCCTCTGACAGCTACGGCTGGTACATTTTAGGGGAGGGAGGAAGTGAAACCATGCTGTCAGCAGAAACCCTCATCGCTCTAAATTGACGAGCAGCCTTTCCGCCTCAGTTTTTGTTTTTACGTGAAATGAATCCTGCATAGTCACAGCCATATTCAGGGTGCTGAGCAGACACTTCTCGCACTGTGCTCTTGTACGTTGCATTGTATTGGTTTTAATTAAATTTCGTTTCTCGCTCTCCTACATGCCCTCAGTCCATCCCTCTCATGTCTATGGGAGATGGTGTGTGATTAATTATGTAGGAAAAGGTAAAGGAGCTGTTAAGTCAGGGGAGGAAATTGAGCAGTGTAGTAGAAAACAGGACCGAATCACCCACTCTCAATATCAGCACCCGTCCCCTCTATAATCAAAGAGGACATTAAAATGCTTCTGCAGTCTGTGGGATTTAAACAAAATTATACCTGTAAAAATACAGACAAATGTTACATTTCAGTGGCATTTCGGTGGAATTAAGAAAGCTGTAAGGTATGCGTGGCTGTCCTGCATTGTGAATAAGTCACGGCTATACACTATTAGAAGTTTCATTAAGTAAGGAATCTTGACAATGCTTCAGTGAATTATTAGAATTCAATCACTCAAGGTTGTGATGCATTATTACATGATGCGAAGCGGAGGAGCAATTCTACATTCTCTTTTCTGAATAATTCACCAGACCGGAGTGCGTTACTCTGCTTGTATTGTACAGTACTACAGTTACTACACCTAAAGACATTGTTCAGATGTTGAACTTCAAGATATTTGTCAGATATCTGTCCTCAAAGAAATCGTGTGTATGACTAATTTAAAGGCCAATTCACATCACCCAGACAAACGCCAAGTTAGTTGGATCAGTGTGTTGGATCAGCATGTCTGTTGCCGTTGGTCAAAGTTTGTTTTCCCCTTACTGAACATATTCAATCACCGTTTGTTGGATCATGGTACGTGTGAGCGTAGTGTGAAATAATTTTTTCTAACAAACTCGGACTACCTTAGAAGAGACCAAATAGGCTTCACGTTAATGTATCTTTAAGCTTGAGAAGGGTCATTTAAATATTTATTTAATTATTAGGGCAATGGGCGGCGCAGTGGCACAGTGGTTAGCACTGTCGCCTCACAGCAAGAAGGTCGCTGTTCTCCTCGTGTTGGCGTGGGTTTGCTCCGGGTGCTCCGGTTTCCCCCACAAGTCCAAAGACATGCGCTATAGGTGAATTGGGTAAGCTAAATTGTCCGTAGTGTATGGGTGTTTCCCAGTGATGGGTGGCAGCTGGAAGGGCATCCACTGCGTAAAACATATGCTGGATAAGTTGGCGGTTCATTCCACTGTGGCAAACCCTGATTAATAAAGGGATTAAAAAGAAAAGAAAATGAATGAATGAATGAATGAATATTAGGGCAATGTGAACAGTATTTTTGCACAACATTCTATACAATGGGCAACATTTTTGTTGGTGTTTGTTGGCTTTTGTCTGTGCTGTGTGAATTGGCCTTTGTACATTTAACTCAAAGCCATTCGTTTTGTTTTGTTTTTGACTGTTGTAGGCTGTGACAAAGATGGCTTTCATACTATATAGTATGTGAAATACAGAATGTGAGCCGAGTGGTATGTATTTGACAAACAGTAGGCAAGAAGTACCAGGATGACTTATGTCTTCCATATCCAATGGACACTTTACTATCCCATAAGGCCTTGTGAGAGAATGTATGAATGGGAGTGAAGCGACGCAACTGATGCAGGTAGGTCATGTGATAATGACAAATGGCAGATGTAGCACGTCCAAATTTTATTTATACTCCTTGCATTCATGCTATAGAACATACATTTCCTAACAGTCATGAAGTACAAATGTATTATGCAATTTTGGACACGTTATGGAATACACAAGACTGTCATTTCATTCATTTTCTTTTCGGCTTAGTCCCTTTATTAATCAGGGGTCGCCACAGCGGAATGAACCACCAACTTATCCAGCATGTGTTTTACACAGCGGATGCCCTTCCAGTCACAACCCAGCACTGGGAAACACCCATACACTCTTGCATTCACACTCATACACTACGGACAATTTAGCTTATTCAATTCACCTATAGCGCATGTCTGGAGCGAAACCCACGCCAACACGGGGAGAACATGCAAACTCCACACAGAAATGCCAACTAACCCAGCTGGGGCTCGAACCAATGACCTTCTTGCTGTGAGGCGACAGTGCAACCCACTGAGCCACAGTGTCGCCCAGATTGTCATTTGTATAGTTTGAATGGGGGAAAATCCAATGGTCATTATGGAATGGTAAACATTCCGGGTACTTCTCACCCACTGATTACCTGCAGTGGCCAATTTTTTTTTATACTTTTGCAAATATAGTAAACAGTTAATTTTGCTGAAATATTACATAAACGCTTTTGACATTTTTATTTTTTTTTATTTTGCCAAAGCCCATGGTCTATGCACGTTGCACACAGTCAACTGCACAACCTTTCAAAGTATGCCTCATTTGACTCCACAGGTACATGTACACAAGGTGTTCAATTCATGCACATTTTGACTGGTCTTGAGTTTGTGTAGCATTACATATGTGTGCCAAAGATATTTCTACCTTTGTCTGCAGTATGTTTCTTCTTTGCTCAGTGCTTGCGAAATCTGTGTAATCTCTTGCCTTGTGTAAGGTCTTTGTCATTTTTCATGCCCGAGTTGTACAAATGAGGATACTTTCTAACCTCTTCACAGTGTGCCTTTTGTCACTGTAGCTTGCACAACATTGCGTTCTGTTCTGCACTTTTGTTTGACTTTGTGAAATTGTGAAAGTTTGGATAAACTAACATTAACTATATCAACAAATTAAATGTACAAGTAGGACCTGGACATACTATGAGTGGTTAGAAAAATCTAGAAGTGTGCATACAGTATGTGCAAGCTATTCTGATGATGAAATTTGCATCGCACACTGAATAATAACAAAGACTATAGAATAGACAAGACATGTCACTCGTATAGTTTTGAGTGAGGAAAAGTGTAACGGTCAATATGGCAAATGAAAAAATGCAGATTTTGTTTGATTCGTTTGTTACATTTAGAAATGAAACTTATGAGACAGTTGTTGTTTCATTTTATTGGTGATTCCAAATATGTAATGTAATCATAAGCTTGGCGAACAGTTTTTAAGAATTTGATGGTTCCCCATTCAGACAGAATGCCCAAGCATACTGCCTGAAATGCATTTCAAAGATGGCCACCAGGTGAAATGACTTGCCTTAAAGGGACTTTAATAATAATCATTAACATGTGAAAAGTGAATTTTACTTTGGGCTTAAAGATGGTTGGTAACAGTGTGGCCCAAATGATCAAACCAACCAACCAACCTACCTACCTACAATATCTACCTACCTTTCTTCCTTCCATGCTTGTCATGACTATATATCAGTATCTATGATTTCAAGAGTTCACACTTTGCTGATGATTGATAATAAAGCTTGTTTGGCATGCTGCCCCGGGAGAGAGCCCTGAGCTTATGGGATCCTCGAGCCCTGGGCTCCCTCCCGTTTGGAGGACAAGAGGGGAATTTGAGCTCAGGTAGATCTCGATGAACTCCCCCCGGCTTATTTCTGGCTAATGACAGATATAGGATGGCTGAGGAGAGGTGTACTCGCTAAGAGCTTGGCTATGGTATCAATTTTAATATGTTCAATTTACTTAGGTTGCGTGATTTTTGGACTGTGGGAGGAAACCGGAGAACGCAGGGAAAACCCACACGAGCACAGGGAGAATGAGCAAACTCCGCACAGAAATGTCAACTGGTTTGATAGGGACTTTAACCGGAGACATTCTTGCTGTAAGGCAACAGTGCTAATCACTGGGCCGCCGTGTCGCCTATCTGGAAAGGAGGGGGAGTAGGGGGTGGGTAGGGGGGGTGGACTCTTCAAGATGAAGATATTGAAATAAGAAAACCCTGGTTATTTATTGTGAATTGGGAATTATCTGATTGGAGAATCAATCATGAGCTGATGCGGGACCAGCTGAGAACAATCATAAGCACGTGATCCTCTCAAAATTAGTTTATAAATAAACTTCACATAGTAAATTTTTGTTTTTTTTATAGGTTACCATCAAATATTCAAATACAACAAATGTGTTGAAGGCAGCAATGACAACCTGTGCTCATATCCATATTTATCTACATCTGATGACTTTGCAACTGCATAACCTGAAATGATCACACTGCAGTTTATAAGATTATTAGTAAAGATTATTCATGTGAACAAATAAAATCTTATTGTAATGTCTTACCTGTTCAATTTAATTTTAAAGGTTAGAAGTATTCAGAAATGTCATTATTTTTGATGTGGGACAAACTAATATTACCTTGTCTTTTATGGACCCTTTTCACAAGACTGTTACGACTCGTTTAACGGTCATCAGCATCTTAATTCCTTGAAAGTTTTTAATATTCTGATTGTTTTTAAAAAAACGTATGAACATTTATATGTATCTATGTATGTATTATATCATCTTTGCATCATATTGCAAAAAAAGAATTACCGCTTGTGCAAGGTGTTTGAAATGCAGAGTGTATCGGGGAAGAACAGTAAATCTGACATTATTCTCTCTTCTGGCTGCTGTTATTAGTCTCAGACTATTTTTTCTTTTTTCTGAAAGTCTTGATAACACTATCATTGAGTTTTCCTTTAATTATTTCAGCAAATAGGATTGTAAAAAAAAATATTTGTTGTACTCCCCCATTCACTGAGCTTGATGACTTCTGCTACTGAGAAACCCAGAAATGTGAAAAGGGTCCATTGTGAAGAGGCAGACACATTTAAAACTAGCCAATTTTGTTCAGTTTGTGCGTTAGCCAAAAGTTAATCAAATAGAACAGTTTTTTTTTTTTTTGCTTCAATCAAGATTTGTGCATCCGAGTATTGTACCACCATTCACAAAAACTGCCTTTTTTTTTGCAGATTATTGTTGTCAAATTCCTGCAAAAATGTGATGACCAAACAGATGCAGCTTTCCAGCACAGAAAAGCAATTGCCTACAGACATGAACTAGAACTAAAACTTGATTCTGTTTGACTTTATACCATATCCTACAAAGCCAAACACAAAAGTAGGAACAATAAGACCCCGACCCATATAAGCTACTTGGAGAGAAAACCAGAAAGCCATATGCTCTGTGACCTGACCCTGATAATGTGAACAGATCATTGGTGAGTCCATAAGCGCCGGAGGCCACAGTCTGTTCTTCAGCTTCCCAAGACAAGGGCAGATTGAAACCAAACTGAGTAAGCGGTAATTCAATAGAGTGTAATCCAATTGAGTCGAGCAGAGAACAATAGGACAAAGCGTAATTGAAACGTAATGCAGTAGCATTCAATTCGATGGAAAAGAACATGACACAAGAATGTAAAACAAATTACAACCTAGAACAAGTAGAAATGTCACTGCGTACTGGGCCGGACACGAGAGTCGAGCGCGTCGGTGCTTATAAATGGAAGCAAAGTGATATTCACACAAGTCAGTCCATTGAGATTTTACAGCAGTAATTCCTCAGCGGCTTGCAAAAAGGGCACTTAACTCTGATTTTAATTACATTTGTTGGGGGGAAACCATCAACGGTATTGAAGCATCAATGCTGTGCTACAATTTATGTTGAAATATTGACCAAGCCTGACTGCTGCTCTTTAATTCTGCCGATAGCATGCAAGAACAAAATGTCCCATTACAACATCATCAAGGTCACATCTGGCGATATGCCTGCGAAAGTGTGCTGATTTAGGTTTGGTCTGAGCTGATGTTGGTCAGGTGAGTCTGGGAAGAGTGCGTTCGATATTAAAGATGCACTTTGAAGAAAGTACTCATATAAATAATTGATGCAGGCCGCCTGTAATCAATTTGGTATGTCTACCTCGGCACAGCTCAGCTTTTGGACTCCATTTGAGGCTGAATGTAAAAAAAAGCATGTGATGACTATAGAGCCTGTCAGCCTTTCACTCACCGCTGCTTTGTATCAAATGCCATGGAATGTGGAATTTCCAACAATTTTTCATTGTAGTCACTGCGACTGCTTCAGTGGCAAATTTTGCCGTTTTAGAAACGTAAAATCTCTCGCTCAAAAGCTCAAGAAGTGGCAGAAGTGAATTGAACTCAATAGCTGCTGTTCTCTCCCCCAGCCTCTGAATCAGACCTTTAATCCTTCAGATAGCAGCTCAGAATATGTCACTTCTCAGATTCATCTTCTCTTTCGACTTCTTACCAAGATTCCCTTTCCAGTCTGCCAGGGGACTGTTATTTTATTTTTTTTTCTTTGGCTGTTTTCAAGATAGAGGTAAGGAGTATGTCGGATTCAACTAGTGCACCTAAAAGAATGTTTTGGTTCAAATAGGTACAAGACTGATTGATTTTGCTACATATAGAGAGAGAGATTTTAAAACACCTAAAAAAATAAAATAACTAGTGCATGTAAACAGACAAAATAATGCAGTCTTCATGTGCAATTGAACTTATCATAAGTCACCCAGTCAGAACTGGACATGAAACATGGTAGAGAGGAGATGGCTGCTACAACCCCAGTTGGGACAGTATAAAAAATGCAAATAAAAAAAGAAAGTAGTGATTTCCTAATTTACTTTGACTTGTATTTCATTGCAGACAGTATGAACACAAAATATTTCATGTTTCGGCTGGTCAACTTCATTTCATTTGTAAATATATATCCTTTCCTGTCATTCAGACAGGAACACATTCCAATAAAAGTTGGGACAGGAGCAGTTTAGGGCTAGTAATCAGGTAAATTGGTTAAATAATGATGTGATTTGAAACGGGTGATGTCAACAGGTGATTTTAATTATGATTTGGTACAAAAGCAACATCCAAGAAAGGTCTAGTCCTTTTGAAGCAAAGATGGGCCGAGGATTGCCAGTTTGTCAACAAATACATAAGAAAATTATTGAAATGTTTAAAAACAATGTTCCTCAAAGAAAGATAGGAAGACATTTGGATATTTCACCTTCAACAATGCATAACATCATTAAAAGATTTAAGGATTCTGGAGGAATTTCAGTTTGTAAAGGACAAGGGCACAAGCCAAAGCTGAACAACCATGATCTCTGATCCCTCAGGCGGTACTGCATCAAGAATCGCCATTCATCTATAAGCGATATCGCCACATGGACTCAGGACTACTTTGGCAAACCTTTGGGAAGCCCTATGTTAACAGTGTCCAGAAGTGCTATCAACTTCTCTGGGCTCAGAGGCATCTGGGATGGACCATCACACAGTGGAAACGTGTACTGTGGTCAGATGAATCAGTGTTTCAGGTATTTTTTGGGAGAAATGGAGGCCGTGTGCTCCGGACCAAAAAAAGAAAAGGATCATCCAGACCGTTACCAGCACTAAGTCCAAAAGCCAGGGTCTGTCATGGTATGGGGTTGTGTCAGTGCCCTGGGCAAATGTAACTTGCACTTCTGTGATGGCACCATTAATGCTGAAAAGTACATAGAGATTTTGGAGCACAATATGCTGCCTTCTTTTCCAGGGACGCCCATGCATATTTCAACAAGACAATGCAAAACCACATTCTGCACACATTACAAAGTCCTGGCTGTGGAGGAAGAGGATACAGGTACTTGACTGGCCTACATGCAGTCCCGACCTGTCTCCAATAGAGAATGTGTGTCGCATTTTGAAGCGCAAAATGCGACAACAAGACCCTGTACTGTTGCCCACCTCAAGACTTGTTTGCAGGAAGAATGGGACAAAATTACACCTGAAACACTTCACCACTTGGTGTCTTCAGTCCCTAAATGTCTTGTGTAAAGGAATGGCAACAATACAGAGTGGTAAATGCTTTACTGTTCCAACTTTTGTTGTATTAGAATGCTGGTGTAATTCTAGTTAAATTAAAACTTATGCAGTTCAGTTTAATACAAATGTCACTGCTGAATAATGATCCACTGAACAGCTCCACCACCAACCAAGCAATCCAGAGGCAACAGTGGCAAGAAAACAAAACTAACAGACAGAGAGGGCAAGAACAAACCTTTGGAGAAACCAGGTTCAGCTGAGGTGAGCAGTTCTCCTCTGCCAAACAAAGGGGCAGAGCTGCTATCTAAAATACATTGGCTTGAGAATGATAATCATCCATTGTGGAGAGGCCGCAGGACCACGTAAAGTACAGTATATCATCAGGCTGGTGTTTAGACTAGCTGACAGAATCAGTGCAGAGACTGGTCTGTCACTGGGGTCTTTGCAGGAGTCAGTCTTTACTCGTGACTCATCAATGACAACCAACTGCTCTGGATACAGGCCAGATCCAAGATTATGTGAAAACAGACAGACTAACACTGCTCCAGTTGCCCTGATTAATGCATCTCACCAATCCTTTAAGATCTGAATCAAAGTTGTGCATTGTTTTATGTGCTACGGCGAAGAGATGTGTTTAACCCTTGTGTATTGTTCACATTTACTACCCTTTCGTTATGTTCGTGGCTGTTTTTGCCCCATTGACTTCCACTGTAAAGATATTTTTTTAATTGCAAAGGCATGACAGCATTCTTGATTGTTGGTGCTTTTCCCTGTTGGGAAGAGGTACAATTTCTTTCATTTTTACAGTTGATCATCAGTTGGCACCATTAACCCTTTAGAGAGGCCTGTGCAAAAAAAAAAATTATGGCTTTTATATGGAGTTTTATGGCGTAAAACAGCAAATTATAGTGTGCGTGCATAAATACACTTACTATGTTTACTATATTCTGAGAGCTGAGTTGCTTATTTAGATTTTTTCAGACACATCAAGGTAGGTGTGCAAAGGTCTCTCTCACACACACTTTTTTTTGCACTGCAACTGATGATCAACAGTAAAATAAAAAATAGGGAAAACAGGGAAAACCATCAACAATCATGCATGATTGTACGGTGTCATGGCTTTGCAATCAAAAAATGTTGTTATAATGAAAGTCAATGGGGCAAAAACAACCATGAACATAACAAAAGGGTAGTCAGTTTGCCCAAAGTGTATTTAGTTTTTGAAAAATGTTCAAAGCATTTTACCAAATTAGGACTCAAAATCCCCCCAGAGTGGATGAAAACATCCCCAACAGCACACAAGCTGCATTTTTAGGGAGAAGTAAAAATTCAAAAAGTCAACTGAGGGATTTCTCTACTTCTACAATAAAAGCTCCTGTTAGAATTTCTTGAGATGAATCCACAAGGATAAAAAGGATTGAGATGCAGGTGGTCATTCCAAGAGGACAGTGAAGAAAACAAAATTTTCAGAATAGCCCAGTTAATATCCAGAGCCCCCACAACATTTTCAAGATATACAAAATATTTATAAGAATGGGTCAAAATACCCTGCAAGCAATGAGAGCGATTACTTTGTTCATCCAGGAGCTGTGACTGCAAACAAAGGCCTTCCCATAAAACAATAAATACAATTTCCGTTAGTTTGTTTAGTACTTTGTCCTGTAACATTCACTTTCATTACAGTTCTATAAATTGTATTATGCTTTTTAAAAAAATCTGTATGTGTTTCTTGAGTTATTACCAATATCTGGTCACAATTTCATGGGAATTATTCACTCATTCATTTTTTTTTCGGCTTAGTCCCTTTATTAATCTGGGGTCGTCACAGCGGAATGAACCGCCAATTTATCCAGCATATGTTTCACGCAGCGGATGCCCAATTACTGCATTAACAAAACAAAAAAAATGTTGACGTGTTGAATACTGATTTGATTTCCCCCACTGTAGGGTTGTCAGCTAATTTCTATTCTTTTTGACAACAAAGCACTTGAACGTGACAAGCTCATAATCACAGTTTTGTGTTCCCCAATAGCACATGAAGACCGCATGACTAATGATTGCTTACCAATATCCATGAGAAAAAATTGAGCACATTTAAGTACATACTATTTCAAAATATGCACTTGAAATGAAATATCAACTGTCTGTTCATATAATTATCTCTGGCATTTCAGAACCTCTTAACTAAGTGTTTTCTCTGGGTGTTATTCCGAATTTATTCAGTAAATGCACACCTGAAAGCTATAATGTCGCAGGCTTATTTTAGATATGAAACACACTCAAATCCTCAAAAATGAAAAGTATTTTGTCACTGGATGAGCATAGTAAACTTTATGCTGTGACCTCTGATTTTATCTTTTTTTATTGCATGTGGAGCCAAGGAAACAAGCAGTTTGTGTTTAGTCCATTTGGCATGAATTACTTTTTAATATTCTAGACACAGTGCTTACCAATAAGTTCTATTTTCATATCAGGTAATGTATATTATTCATTCATTCATTCATTTTCTTTTCGGCTTAGTCCCTTAATAATCAGGGGTCGCCACAGCGGAATGAACCGCCAACTTATCCAGCATATGTTTTACACAGCAGATGCTCTTCCAGCTGCAACCCAGTACTGGGAAACACCCATACACTTTCATTCTCACACACACATACACTACGGACAATTTAGCTCACCCAATTCACTTGTACCGCATGTCTTTGGACTTGTGGGAGCAACCCACACCAACACGGGAAGAACATGCAAACTCCACACAGAAATGCCAACTGACCCAGCCGAGGCTCGAACCAGCGACCTTCTTGCTGTGAGGCTACCCACTGTGCCACCGCACCGTCCCATGTTTATTATTTGGTGAACATTAATTAGCATTAAAGCTCAGCAAATGAACTACCACCCACATAGAAATGATATCTTCAGACATCCATGCCAAGAGGAGAAAAAAAATCTACAGCACAAACAAAATCACTTCGGTTGGCAAACATGTTGTTTTGAATATTATTTTTGCTAAATTACAGAACACAAAAGCCTAAACATATGATATTTATGTACCATTGCCTGCCATTTCAATTTGTTGAAAGCTGCTGAAAATCAGTATTCACAGTACTATTACTGCATGCATGTCACAACTATTCTTCTTAAGCCATTCAGTAAAACATCAATAAACAGCAGGTTTACTGTATGTTTTCAGTGAAACATTCTTTTTTTTTCTGAACGCATTCAAATTCATCTTTTAGGCTTCATGATTTTTCTAAAAATTGGCTTTAAAAATGCCCTTACTTGGAGAAGGAAAAAAAACAAACATGAAAATGCAAGCACACACAGTACATCTGGAAAGTATTAACATTGCTTAATTTTTCTACATTTTATTCCAAAATGAATTAAACTCTTAACTTTCCTCAAAATTCTACAAACATTACCGCAGAATGACAGCTTGAAAGAAGTTTGTTTGAAATCTTAATTTCAATAGCAAATTAAATACACTCAAAAAAATTGTGCTCAGGTGTGTGCGGTTTCCACTGATCATCCTTGAGGTGTTGACTTGACTGGGGTCCATGCTGTAAATGCTTACTTGAGAGTTTTTGTCTTGTTTCTAGAACACTACAAATACATATAAAAACTCTTAAATCAAGAAGCATTTTGTAGTAAAATATGTTGTTTTACTAGAAATAAGAAGTCAAAATTAAAGGAGTTTTACCTTGAAATAAGCAAAATAATCTTATTTTTGGTTTAAAATAAGTTTGTTGAAATAAGTACTAAGAACCCAATGTACTGCCATGTACTGAGAATGTAAAGTTCTCTTCACTGTATTAATTTTTTCTTACACTTGTGTGTGCGTGTGTGTGTGTGTGTGTGTGTGTGTGTGTGTAGGCAGGTTCAGTGAAACCTACCTTTCTCAGTCACATTTTCCATAACAGTGTCGCTATAAAAATAGCAAAGACGGTAAAAGGTCTGTATTAATGCTGTTATTCATTATCTCTTGATGAAAGTAATATACATATTTAGAGAGATGGCTGTATGGCTGTAAGGGTTGAGGATAGAAGGAATTTTACATACAACAAAGTGTAATTCAGTCTAATAATAGTTTGCATACCAAATATATTGTCAGGTCATGTTTTAATATCATTTAAATATTAAAAGGGTGGTCCACAGTATATTTTTAAGGCTTGGTTGTGTTTATAAGATGCAAAGCAATGTGTGCTCATGCTTCACTTGTAGAAAATCATGTTATTTTTTTCATATACCTTACTTTGATTATATACAGCTACTCAGCTAACATGAAAACGACTGTCATATTTCCTAGTTCCTCTGAAAGGCTCGCCCTCAAGAGGCTCTGATTGGTCAGCTAACATAATGTGCTGTGATTCGCAGATTGGCTCCACGTCATCACATCACGCCTCTACAAGCATGTGCTTTTGCACTGTGTAAACAGTCAGTCAGAGCAGCTGTAAGCAGCGTTAGCTGCTTGAATTTAAGATGTAGAACGTACGGTGAGCGGCCGCATAGAGAGACACTGCAGCGCTGGTGAAGATTGTGGGTGTTTACAGCAGTTTGACTGATAAATATGAATTTGTAGCTAAATTGTTAACGGTGTCAAACAGCATTTCCTGTTGTTTACATTCTTCTTTACGTCCTCGCTACAACATACAGTTAACGTTAGAAACTGTGCATGTAATAGATCAATTTTAACAAATAAAAATACTCACAGGTTGTGGCTCACAATCCACAGCTTCGTCAGTTGGAGGAGTTTTAACCGAATCCAGCACTGAACTGGGAGAGATTCTGGAAGCTCTCCTTTGTCAAACGCTAGCTATATATTTTTTATAATTCTCTGTAACATAATTAATAGTAAATTGTAAGCACTTCTCTCTTTGTGTCATGTCCTTTGGAAGCCCAAATACAGAAACAGAAGAAGCTCTGTGGAAATAGCAGCGTTTGGACGGCATTTTAGCTTTCTTTGCTCTAACATTACAGCACCTGTGGCCACGCCCCTTCGCTACGCAGGGTGTGTGCGCATGGTGAATGCACATAACCGGAAGCCCTGTGATCTCACTAGCACTGGATGTATTTTTTTGTAGTCCCCAAACTTTGTTTGCTAAAGGCTTTGCTAGGCTAACTCTGTAAAAGCCAATGTCTCCCTTTGCATTGAACTTTGAGCATGTTACATTCAGAGATGTTGTTTATGTTCACACAGCTACTTTACACATCAACTAAAGTTTAGAATATGATATCGTAGTGGACCACCCCTTTAAGGATTACAATGGAACCTCAAAATACTAACGCAATATTAAAACGATATCCTTTATCAAACTAGTTACCCTATTTGTCATAATGATATTTACAAATGTAAATGGTCACGTTTTATTTTACATATTTTAATAAGAATGACTCAAGGTTTTGTTTTCAACCATATAGACAAATTTGTGAAAAAAAAAAATTCCTTTCTCTAACACTTCCCAAATGAAGTTTAACAGAGCAAGGAAAACTCTCAAAGTATTCTCAAAGTATTTCCTATAATATATATATATATTTTTTTTCTTCTGGAGAAAGTCTTATTTGTTTTATTTTGGCTAGAATAAAACCAGTTTTTAATTTTTTAAACCATTTTAAGGTCAATATTATTAGCCTCCTTAAGCAGTATTTTTTTCCCGATTGTCTACAGAACAAACCATCGTTATACAATGACTTGCCTAATTACCCTATCTTGCCTAATTTAAGTCTTTAAATGTCACTAAGCTGAATACTAGTATCTTGAAAAATATCTTGTCAAATATTACGTACTGTCATCATGGCAGAGATAAAATAAATCAGTTATTAGAAACGAGTTATTAAAACTATTAAAATATTTTCTTCATTAAACAAAAATTGGGGGAAAAAATATACAGGGGGGCTAATAATTCTGACTTCAACTGTATACGTTATGCTAAATGACGACAAACTACACTTTCTATGTATATAAAATGACTTTTATAAATGTAATTTAATGCAAACACCAGAATGGGATGTTTCATCTTTGTGGTATTTTGGAACAAATACATCTGCTACTTAGTCAAAATTAGTCATATGCCATGCTCTCTAGTGGAAGTAAACATCACCATCCATTGAAAGCTGAACACTGTGTACTAAAACCCCAGTTGCGATGCAATCCTAAAAGAGAAGAATGATATGCTGCAGGTTGTTTTGCTGTTTCGGAGTCTGAACGGTGCAGGCAAACAATCAATAACAAACTACAGCAAGAAAATCAACATTTAACATCTTACATCCAGCATCATAAGTGAGACAGAGTGAGTCATGAAATATGGCAATTATATAAAAAGACATTCATTCAAACACAGAAAAGGTAATGTTTTCGAGTCACATCAGCGTCCAGGCCATTTCCCACAGACGTCCCGTCAACTGAACTGCTGAAATCACATTACCAAGCAATTTAGGCTTTAAGTCTTTGTTTAATATAATATTTAACATAATCAACAAATTTTATTCCCAACTGTGTGGAGATTCATTTCCTCAAACATTAGTTCCAGTCGCCGGTTTAAAAGAAAACAAAAAGGTTAAACGGCTGTTTCTCATTTTTAGCCAGACTCTCAAACTACTTTTTAATTCACAGCAAATTAAATAGATCATTTCACGTACAGCTATTGCTAAACAAGTGTGCCGTGGCAGAGCTATAGGGAGCCACGTTATTTGTTGAACACTCCAAATGTGCACAAAATGTCACAATCGGAGCTGAGAGCTGTTGTTAGCTTATCGCAGGATTACTGCCACCTTTGCCGCTCCGCAAGAGTAATTACCTGTGAAAAACCAATTAAATTTGCATTGTAATAAAGCCTAGATTACAAACGTAATTAATTTTCAATTATGAGGAAGCACCAACAAAATGATTACACAGGAACGGGCAACTACCTCAGTAACGAGGCACATTTAGGCATCAATTTTCAGACATTCTGCATTAATTTGGAGCAAACAAGCGGTTTTCAGTTAAATTTGCTTTATTGTGATTCATTTTGTCTGCTTCAATAGCCACAATGTCCTGTAAATTTACAAAAAGTCTTCTGTACATGCATTGTAACAGGCAAAACGCATTTAAAGGGACAGTTCACCTGAAAATGATCATTTCATCACCATTTATTCACCTTCATGTTTTTCCAAACCTGTATGAATTGTTGAATGCAAAAGTGATATTTTGAAGAAAGAAAAAGCTGTTTCTGGTCCCCATTTGTATAAAAAAGTTGAATCAAATGAACTATACAAGTCATTTCAACATTACCTTTAATGTATCAAGACTTTATTTATGTTATATTAATGAAATATGAAGTAAAAACCCAATCGAAGATTTACGCAATTACAAAACAAAATACATACCACATTTACTGTGAACTATGGGGTTGCCAATTTTTTAGCTGCGCAGTGTGTGACGTCAAATATATCCACTGGGTGAGCCACTGCCTGCTGCTGTTTTAACAACTCTGAAAATAAAATACTCATATGATGCCACATTGTGCCCCTCTTGTTTTTAATGTCCAGTCAAAGGTATGCACTACCGCCAATTTTGTAGTAACATTGTAATGTTATGGTGCGGCTAAATATCAACTTCGATATAAATGGCCCTGAGAGTAAGAGTAAGGGTGCTTTCACACTTGGTTCAATTGCCTGGACCGAACACAAGTTCGATTGACCCCCTTGCCACCTTCTCGGATGGTTTGTGTTCACACTGTCTTTTTTCCTTCTGAACCCAGGTACGCTTGCGTCATCAAGCTGCTGTTTTGTGTACGGCTGTTGCTAGGCCACGAAAGTAAAGCGCCAAATGTAGACGTCCGCATATCACGGTCATTCTGCTTTTACTGAATCTTTTGGTTTTGTTACCAAAAACAAAATACAGAGAGCCACTTGCGTCTATCTGCTGCTGCAAAAAAAACATTAAAAACGTTTAGAACATCACGCGATGTCTGCAGAAGTCGTTTTTGGTGGAGACAAGCAGACATGATTACTGTTTGCACTGGGTCAGTCCCCATGGCTGCATTAACCATGCATTGAAAACTGGACATTACTGACCGACGTGAAACTGACCAGCACCAGATCTTGTCGTCGTCAAAAATAATGGCCGCCCCCACAATCCAAAATATGTATAAGACAAAGTGGATTTTTAACAAAATAACTAAAATCTGTCTTGACATCCAGGGCTCTTTTTTTTAACTGATGTTATACATCAAACAGAATTGTGTATAAATTAAAAAAAAATTAAGTTGAAACATGGTCAACTTATTTTAACTAAGTTACATGAACAAAAACATGTCATGGTTTCTGGATCGTATAATGTAGTACTGTACGAAGTTTTTTCCTTCTATACTCTACAATGAATCACAATAGGGAATAGCAATTGTTACCCACAATTTTCAAGACATCGTTTGTCTTCTCTGCTTGGCAGAACAAAAGAAACTGAATCAGGTTTGTAATAACCAATAAGTAAAATGATGACCATTTTCATTTTCAGGTAAACCATCACTTTAAGATTGAGATCATTTGACATAAGATCATATTTTTGAACATTTTCTAAAAAGTGTGCATTGAATACGTGATGTAAATAATCACTTAATAATACTATGAGCTGGCATCTTGATTTTGAGTCATGCTTTGGACGGACTCCTGACGGGATGAGCGCCGCGATCCTGACGGCACCTCCAACAGCGCCTGAACCGTCTGATAGACACGCGTGAGCCCCTCTTCCTCCAGAATCAGCTGCGCCGGACACAGTGTGTCCTAGTGGGATTTGTGAAAAACACCAACATAAGTTAGATTATACTAACTATAAAAAAAGCTATAAAAACAAACTGCACTACAAAATATATATATATTCTTACTTAAAAGTTTTTGTCTTGATTCTAAACATCTAAATATTCTTAAAGAAGCATTTTCTAGTCAAGTAAAAACAAATGTTTTGATTTCAGAAATAAGTCTTTTTTCCCTTACAACAAGCAAAATGATCTGCCAGTGCAGCAAATAAAATAACCTTGTTTTCGGCAGACTATTTTTAGGAAAAACTCACTTACTTAATTTTGATTTATTATTCCTGAAAACAAAATAACATCTATTACTTGTCCAGCATATGCTTCTTGATTTAAGGATTTTCAGATGTTTGGACTAGAAACAAGAGAAAATCTCTAAGTAAGAAAACCATTGCATACACAAACAACAGCAGGATTATTCTGCTCTTGCATTGCAGGCCCTAAAATCTGCGAAACTAAGAGGGCACTCTGGGTAAACAAGCAACTCTATATAAAAAGCTTTCCATGCACCTATGAGGATGGTTGAAGCATGAATCTCCCATCTGTCATCCTACAAAACAAGACCACAACATGCAAGACACTCCTCCTCAAGAGGCACTTGTGACACACGGACACAGGACAGGCTGGCGATGCTTGCAGCGTAACACTCCATCGCAAAATCATTTCTTTGAATTGCTGGCTGTATGGCAGAGCGGCGGCGTTTAAGACACGGTCTCTCAGAGAAGCAGCCATGCAGTTAGAACACTTCACAGAGAGGATGCTATTTCATCCCAGGGTGAAGTACAGCGAGTCAGCGAGCAGAACAAGCCAGCACTTCACCATCTTCAAAATCCATCATGCGTTCCAATTATTAAGATCAGTCAAGCCTAACGGTATACATTAACCATAGATTATGGATGCACTGTATTTGATAAAAGGCTGTTATTGCTGTATTCAGCCTGTATTTCACACATGCAGTATATATACAATATATAAGTAAGCACATTGATTTAATAGAAAAAAAGCACAGAACTACTGCAGTTTTAACAGTGGATATTATAGAATACACAATGTTTTAACCCTCTATTGTGCTATGCAACCTTGAGGTAAACTGTAAAAAATGTTGGGTTCCATCATGTTCTCCCAACACGAAATCGATTGTTAACTTAATTGTTTTTACAAATTTAAGCGGATTGAACATAAAACAATTAAGTTGTCCCCAAAAGAATGTGTTGGTTCAGCTCATTTTAAATAAGTAGTTTGAACAAGCAGCAAAAAGCTTTTTTTGAGTGTAATAACTCACTTTGTTGGTTTTCATAAAAATAAATAAATAAATAAATAATAATAATAAAAACGTATGTCATTATTGATTTGAAATCCCAAATCACAATCGTTATGGGTACTAGACAAATAGGAATGCTTTTTTTGTAAAACACCATTTTTGAAGGAAAAATAGTTTGATAAAAAGTAAAATGTAAGTGGTTACTAACTTTATAAATTATTTCACTTTTTTTTGTACTTTTTACTAGTGCTATCAAACAATTAATCGCGATTAATCCAATCCAAAATAGAAGTGCACATTTACTAAATATATGTGCGCATACTGTGTTTATTTTTGTGTATAAATATATGCATGACTATATTGTATAAAATTCTTGTTTGTATTTACATATACTTATATATAATACAATTTACATAAATATGTAAATGTATGTCTTTTGTATATTTTGTATTTTATGTACAGTATGTTTGTGTATTTATACATACATAAATATACACAGTACATTCGTGTATATATATATATATATATATATATATATATATATATATATATATAT